>KE506784.1:101262-111694 GCA_000441515.1 Elaeis oleifera | reverse complement strand
AGGTAGACTTCTTTATGATTGCTCGAGGTGGTCACGCTCAGTACTCTCGTTCTCAATGAATATCTGTACTCTCGCTTCGGTGTCTCCATATCGTAGATTCAAGACACATCTATCCTAAGAATGTGATCGTACACCAACCTTCCGGATCGATTACCATCCTCGTGATGATCCTATGATCAGGAGTTGTTTATGAGTTAGTTATGTAAATTCATGTCTTAAATTTTTAACTCTTGAAAATATAGATTAACATTCCTACTAACTCAAAGGATGTATCACAGGCACAATGTACATAATGTGATAGTAGAATAACCCTTTTATTCATTTATAGTCAAAATTATAAATTTGCCCTTAGATTTGTACAGGAATGTGTCAGCCAATCTAACATCTAGGGCACACATCTAACAGAAGCACCTTGATGAGGCCTCCAAAAAGCAAAATATGGGGGCATGAAACTTCTTTTGGGCAGCCAAGAGGGGGCACACGAAAGGAGGCTTTTACAAAGGAGGGTGCTAGAAACCCTAGTGCCTCCTTTCTTTCTTTTTGGGATTGGCGGCCAAAAAACCCTAGGGTTCTTGCTGCTAAAATATGGAGAAGATCAGAAAAAGAGGAAGGAAGAGAGAGAAGATTAGGAAGAAAATGATTTAATATTCATTCACTTTCTCAAGTTAGAATACATTATATCTTTATATACAAGGTCAATATGACTCAACCCAAAAACTCTCCTAGCTTACTCAATATAAGATTGCACTCATCCAAGCCCATGTACACCTATGACTTGACCCAATATCATAATCTTAGACTCAATCCTAATTTAAATATCATGAAAGGTTGACAGCCTTTTGCCCTAGGGCCCAAATTAGCCTTAGAAACCCCATGACCACCTCATGGACTTTGAACCTTGGCCTTAGCCTTGGTCCCTTGAGCCTTGGGAGGACCACATGAGGCCAAATAGACTAAACATAAAGGAAGACCTTTGTAGTATCTACATCACTAATCAATCCAAATTCAAAACTCAATAGACCAAATTGGCTAGGTAAGTAGGTGGAAGGCTCTCTGAAGCTTTCTTAGACCCCGATAGAGTTAGCCAGGCTAGCATTCGGACCTAATTAGATCACCATCATTAACACTTGTCTACACCAATTGATCAATGAATTCGATATTTGGTTAGCAAGTGAATCTCGATGCTGTAACTTAATATAATTTTTAATTGAGGATCTTAGATTGGTCCCATGCACGTCCTAACACTTACATCACATGTAATATGTATATAATAAGAATGAAAATAATTTTCATGCATCATATCATGATATATAACATACTATTCAAGTTGTAATATTATTCGTATGACTATTCCAAAAATATGATTTCTAGAATCATGCGGGATGTACTTATAATTTTGGTTCAACACTTGAGCCAATACCATTTAACTATGATTTGGACTAAGCTCTTTGATCCAATTCACATGTCAAAATTAACTTAGGTCAACAAATTGAATCAACATCCAAACCCTAATCAAATTAGGTTTGACCAAGTCAGCAAATAGGCTAGAAAAATTACACCCTAATAAAATAGATTCAAACATCAATCTACCATGAATCATAAAATTTTAGATTTTGATAAATTTAAAATTTAATAACTAAAATTTAAAATCATACTTCAATCATGATTAAAAATAATTTTTAATTTTAAGATCGATATAAGAAATCGATAGAATATTTTGGCATCATATGAATCAGATCAAATCTATACTACAACAATAGCAACTGTTTGATTGAATCTAACAAGAGTTGATCTGATACCATTGTTGGATTTTGATCATGTAGAAAAATATAAATTTAAAATTTTTAATATGCATAAAATTAGTTTCAATAATTAAAACCAGCATACCGAAACTCAAACCCTAAAATCACTTTATAGACACCAATCAAACCAAAACAAGCATGCAATGAGATAGAAGTTATACTTTCTAAAGTCGATAGTCGGATAATAAAAGAATCTTCATAAGGCTCCAAAGTAGAAGCCCTCCAATAGTGATCCATATGGGACTGATCAGGATCCTTCCCAACTGAAGTAGTGCTGCAGCCTTTCTTCACAAGAACACTGCTGGCTTTCTTCTCAAAGAATGGTTAGCACCACCACCTATAGCCTTCAAATCCTCCACTAGATCATGCTAAAAATCTCTTCTCAAGAGAACTCATCACCCAAAACTGATTTGAAACTCCAACACTTGGAAAAATCAAACCCTAGGATAAGCAACCCTTGCTTTCCTTTCTCTCTTCTCTTTCTTTCTATTTTCCTCTCTATTTTTTCTTATCTTTTCTCAATTTTTTTATCTTTTCCTCTCTTATCCCATGCCTAAACCAGCAAGGAATCTGCTCCCCATCTGATGGAATGCCCCTCCTTAAATAAGAAGGAAGGGCACCACCAAGGGTGCTAACACTTAGCACCACTTAGAATTCATCGGTGAATTAAATCCATTTAAGAGAGTTTGTTAGAAATTTATGAAGCAGAAGGACTCTCCTCTACACACACTTCCCAAAGGGTCATCAGATGCTACATTCCTTAAATATTTAGCATGGAATAATGCATGGGAAACAAGATAAGGCAAGGTTTGTTAAGAGTCATAATGAAGGACTCTTCCTTCTTCCAATGCAAATAAATGGACGTCTGTTATTTATTTTGGCATGGAATCAGATAAGGGGGTGTGGAGTACTCTTTTCTCACCTAAAATACTTTTAAGATAAGGTAACAAATAAACCTAATCTAATAAGGTTCAAGACGATAGGTTAGGTCTAGCTCAAACACTTTGAACTTAACCTAATTAGAAACTTATGTTAACACAATATGTTAGCATTTCAAATTAACCCCTATGATTTACAATAAATTAAATTAAATTAGACTAAGATCAAATCCTAAAGTATGTGACCCTTTGGGTTCTAAATCTATCCAGCAGTGGACTTAGGCTTATGACCTAAACCAATCCTATTGAATTGGGTCAGCCCAAATGCACCAATTAATCAGAACTCTTTCTAATTAATTTTTGAATTAAACTTCTCTAATTCTTGCAAGTCCATAAGTTAGGATTGATGTCTATCAACATGTCATGACTATCCAGAAGAGATGAATTTGATGAAAATACCAAATTATCCTTTAGTTATAAGTTTTCGTACAATTCAATCCTTCGATCATACAACATCCCAGATGTGCAATGGGTATGGAATCATATCAAACCCAAATGCTCATCTATATATATCTCGATCAGATGGTGATGATTCAGCCAAAGATACATTAAATTTTTTTTAATTATCATCCTACTTTGGCTAAAGATTTTTTAAATTATCACATGTAAGATCACATAAAATATTCGCTCCCCTTATTAGGAGTGACCGATCCCTTATTGACCACTCACAACCTCCATACATACTGCACCATATCCAGAACACCCATACAAGGATCAAAAAATGAAGCTAGGAAGTAAACCAAACATGAATGCAAGTACATAAGGTACCATTGTGATCTCAGGTCTAAGGATCACTTGCACAACTCCCACTAGAGGAACAAGCTACTGACATACAAATAAGGCTCCATCAGATGTTCTCTCATAGGTCAATTCAGTAAACTCATTCTCTAATAAGCACCCATATTTTATATTAGTATTACCACACCAGTGATTGTGAGATCAACCATCCTCTCCATCGAGCATACATAGGATGTGCCAGTCTTACTGGTATCATTGATCCTCAACTTAATAAACTAACAATTGAAAATATTTTAGATTAGGACTATCAAAGATTTAGGTCTTACTGACATGATTTCATCATGGCCCTAAAATCATTGCCCTAACCTATGGGGTTCATTATAATCTTAAACAAGTATAAGATACAGCATATAATGAATAAAATACCTAACTTTATTAATAAATAATGTCAAATACTTGAGTTTGAAAGATAAAAATATAGAAAATATCCCATCGTATCACATATGCGATTGGCTTATAGGACATTATTCTTTCAAAGGATAACTTGATCATTTTCTTTGAAGGTAAGACTCACAGATTAGGTACGACTCAGAACTCACTAAGTCAAGGATCCCATCCTTTTCTAGTTGGTTTATCCTATCCTCTCGAATATGGCCAAGTCTAAGGTGTCATAAATACTTGTGGTTCAAGTCATCTCTAGGTCATTTAGTTCCTACTGACAGTTTGCTCGTTAATATTCACACTCACATCAACATATAGGTGATAAAGATTATCAATTAAAACACCACTTACAATTAATTTATTTCTCAAATAAATCAAATAATGATCTTTATTGAATTAAATATGTAATCTTCCTGTGCTAGCACAGAGACATAAATTAAATTTTTACTAGCTACAGGTACATAATAACAATCTCTTAAAACTAGTCTAAATCCTGACGGTAATCAAAGAGGATAGGTCCTCATGGTGATTGCAGCAATTCTTGCTCCATTCCTGACTTGAAGAACCATTTCTTCTTCTCTCAACCTTCTACTTTCTACCAAACCCTGCACAGAAGTACATACATGTGCACTCGAGCCAAAGTCTAATATCTAATTAGAAGTAGAAGAAATAGCTAGGTTAGATTCAATAACGAGCATATTAGACATATCTTCCAAAGGTGTGTCACCCTTCTTAAACTTAAACTTTTCCAGGATAGAGTCTCCTGACTTCTTCAAGCTTCCCTCAATCATGACCAATATATTGACCAATTCGGGTATAATGCAGTTAATTTGTTCATATGGTAGTTTATGATAAACTAACTATATGAGCTGGTCAGAGATTGTAGGATCAGATCCACCTATAATTCATTCTGCATAATCAGACCGAGCTTCTCAAGCTCCTCTAGGTCCTTGATCATTGTCAGACAATGATCGTGGACCGACTATCCTTCGTGCTTCGAGTTGAAGAGTCTCTCAGACACTTCGAAGCATGCGGTATAGCTCTGCTCACCATACAACTCTTACAAGCGAGTCATCACAGCCTTGACAGTAGACATGTGCTCATGCTGGCTCTGCAACTCATTTGACATCGAAGCCAGCATATAGCACTTAACCCGATTGTCATCATCCATCCACTTATCAAGTGCTGTTCTTTGGTTAGTACTACGAAGGCCTGATAAAGCAGGAGGGTTCTGGTCAAGTATATACTCTATCTTCTCACAAATCAAGATGATCTTGAGGATTTTGTGCCAGTCTTTGAAGTTTGTTCTGCTCAATCGATTGGATTCGAGGATACGGGCTAAAGAGTTGGAAGTTGACATGATTTAACTGTGAGAGTAGAGATTCAAGTTAGACATTTGTATTTAATTTTTAATTATTCTAAAAATTTTTAGAATAAATTGAGCTCTCACTATTTTTTTGAATCCCTCATACTCCTTGGGTGGAGAATAAAAATCTTAACATGACTAAAGATTTTTAGTAGGTACTACTATCCCATCGATTCATGCACACCTTATCGTGCTCGATTATTGGTGATACATAAAATCGATGAGTGGATAACTCTTGTCCAATACTTCTCAAGTATATTGCAGTGACTTAGTCTCTAATTCATGAAACCTCACCGTATCCGATTATTGGTCCAGTCCTTAGTTAAGTCAGACCCACCTTTCAATGCATAGACAAATCCATCATTGGATCCCTCATCATATCTAATTATGGGATCCAACCCCATCTCCATCTAGTAATATCTCATTTTAATAGGGTGGTTGCATCTTTCCGATGCAACTGAACCACTGTAACCAATCAAGAACAGTCAACGCTGGTTGGACGCCTGCACTTCTACAATGGTTGAAGACCTATGACTTAATATTTGAAAGAAGATTTAATTTGTTGGTTTCAGTGGCATAGCGAAAGGATTAGGTGTTAAAATTTCATTCAAACACCCGATGCATCGAAAATCCTAATGCCTAGAAATTCTTGACTATAATAATCAAAGTACTATAATTAAACTTGGATAAGAAGCATATCTATAGTGCTAATCCTAATTTTCATGAGGCATCCAAGTGTCCACCCTCCAACAGTGATTCACACGAAAATTGAACTATAGATAGCGCTCCTTCTCCTTGCTTCAAGAGTTCTAGCCTCTAGAACTTGACTAGCCTCATACCTGTCAGATTTCCTTAAGAATCTGATTTCACTCTCTCAAAATCTCCTATGAACTTCTGATTCTCCTTCCTTAGGACCCTCACAACCCTTGTTAGGACTAGATAAGGCTTTATCTTAAATCCCAAAGTCTTGTCCTAAAATTAAGATAGATTGTAAGAAAGAAAAGAGAGCAATTGGAGAAAAATTGGAAATCTTTTTTGAATACCTCAGACACCTAACGCTCAGGTCTTTTTATAGCCACTAGAGGGATGCCAAAAAAGAGGGACATACCTCATCCAAGAGACCTATCTGATCTGATTATCAGAGATAAGAGTTCTTTCAAACAGAAAGACTCTTATTAATGATATGTCGATCAGCACCCTTATCTGCGCATGTGACCAGAGAAGGGATGTTCTTGCATCCCTTCTCAAATCAAAAAAATCCACAAAAATCCAAATAGATAGGGGATTCAATCCTAATCTCAGATCACCTAATAAGGAGATCAAAAAATCCATAAAGATATGTGATCTCACATCCTTTCACGTGAAGTCTGATCACCATGTGCGCGCACGTGCGAGGAAGATTCCAGTATCCGTTTGGCCATTTGATAAGTCTAGAAAATTCTAAAAATCATCAAAATAGAATATCAAATGTGAAAGATTATTATATAAATTTTTCCAATTTGAAAGAATTTTGTTAGGAGAAGAACTCTCCAAATAATGGAGAGATGCGATGCTTCTGTGTGCATGCGCGAGACATCTTTCTCTTTTCCAATTTTTTTCTACCCCAAAATTCCAGAAAAATATATCTCATGCTTTGAGATGTGAATCAGAGGATGAAGGGTGATGAGGGCTGCCACACACATCTTAGTCCCATGCCAAAAAGATTTTCTCTTCTACTCACGCCAATACTTGCACGCAAATAGTTTTTGCACTAAGAGTCCTCAATTTGGACTCCTCATATTTTGGTGTTATCATGGGATTAGATGCCTCATTTTGGGCTGCTTCTAGATGACATGACCTAACCCAAATGCCTACCAAATTGGGCTAGCTAATTAGCAAGGGATGAGATCAAATTGATCTCCAAAGGATCAAGGGTTTCCACATGTGCTAGCATGCTTATCGGAACCCTGATTGAATCTAAAATTTCAGTCAACCTTTTCAAAGAATCTTTAGCCAATTTCTATATATATGTGACCCATTGGGTTTCACATCTAGCTAGCAGTAGGTTTGGGTGCAAGTTGACCTAATTTGATTAGATTTCAATCTAATCAAATTAAGGTCTAATCGAGCTAACCCGAGTTCAACAATTAGAATCCTTTCTATTTGGTGATCGAATTGAATTATTTAATTTGATCAAAAATCTACAAGTCAAGATTGACGTCTAGCAATATATCATGACTACCCAAAAGATGTTAAATTTGATGAAAATATCAAATATACCCTTCAGTGGTAAGTTACCGTGCAATTCAATCCTTTGATCATTCCTACACCCTGAATATGTTCATGAGTATGAAATCATGTCAAACTCAAACACATATTCATATCGATTCTCAATTAACTAATGACAACTTCAATTAAAAAGTATTAGAAACTCTTTCTAATCTCCTTTCTACTTTTAGCCAAAAGATTTTTTTGAGTCATCTAGATTTGAGAATACACAAGATGCAATCTCCTCTTACTAGGAGTGATTGATTCCATGTTGACCTACTCACAACCTCCATACACACTCCACCATATCCAGAACACTCCGTACATATCTTAATACCATGTCTGGGTGTGAACCAAAATATGGGTTCATGTGCATAAGATTCCATGATGATCTCAGGTCTAAAGATCACTTGCACAACTCTCACTTAGAGAACCATCTTTGACATACAAGTAAGGCTTCCATAAGATATTCTCTTTCATCGAGTCAATTCAGTAGACTCATTTCTCAAATGACCATCCATATTCTTGTATTAGTATCTCACACAAGTGGCTAGTGAGATCTGCCACCCTCTCTGTTGAGCATACATAGGATGTGCCAGTCTATCCGGAATATTGATCCCCGACTCAATATTCCTACAACCAAAATATTTAAGATTAGAATTTAAAGTTTTAGATCTCACCAGTATGACCCATTCATATCTTCTAAAACTATTGTCCTAATCTTTGGGTTCATCATAATCTTAGTCATAATAAGATGCAGCTAAAATGATGAATCAATGCCTCATAAATGTCATTACATGAGTTGGAAAATCACAAAAAAAAGTTCCATTGCAACACACTTACGATTGACTTATAGGGTACTCCTCTTTCAATCTCTCACTTACGCTAAAGCCAATCACCTTTGTATCCCATACAATCAAGATGACGATCATATAGCTGCTATGGTATGGCCTTAGCAAATGGGTCTGCTATATTATTCTTTGTATGTACTCGTTCAAGGACAACATCTTGTCTCTAACAAGATGGAAGTATCTGAGGATGTGCTTGGATCTATAATGAGACCTAGGTTCCTTAGCTTGAATAACATTTCCAGTGTTATCATAATAGAGTGGCACTGGTCCTTCAATCTCAAGAATGACTCCTAAATTCATGATGAATTTTTTATTCAGACAGCTTCCTTAATAGCTTTACTAGTAGCGATGTACTCTACCTCAGTAATTGAGTCAGTTATTGTCTACTACTTAAAACTCTTCCAACTTACTGCCCCACTATTTAGAACAATATGTACCCTGATTTTGAGTTGCTATTATTATCCAGATCAGATTGAAAACTAGAATCTGTATATCCCTCTAGTTTCAATTCTGATCCTCCACCATATATGAGAAAAATATCTTTAGTCCTTCTTAGGTACTTCAGAATATTTTTTACAGCTTTTCAATGATCCTCCCCTAGATCAGTCTGAAATTTGCTAGCTACGCCTAAAGCATAAGCTATATCAGGCCTGGTACATAGCATGGCATACATAATTGATCCCATAGCCGATGCATAAGAGATTTCATTCATCCTCTTCCTCTCTTCTAGTGTCTTAGGATATATTTTCTTAGAGAGACATATACCATGACTTGTAGGCAGGTAACCTCTCTTACTTGCCTCTATATTAAACCACTTTAATATAAGATCTATGTACCGTGATTGGGATAAGCCTAACATCCTTTTAGATCTATCTCTATAGATCTTTATAGCCAGTATATAGAATGCTTCACCTAAGTCTTTCATGAAAAAGTTATTCAATAGCTATGTTTGATCGATTGCATCATTGGGATTTATTCCCAAAGAGTAGTATGTCATCGACGTACAAAATCAAGAAGATAACAGCACTCCTACTTGTTTCTTATACACACATGGTTCATCCTTATTTTGATAAAGCCAAACTCTTTGACTGTCATATCAAATTGGATGTTCCAACTCCTCAAAGCCTGCTTTAATCTATAGATGGATCTCATTAGCTTGCATACTTGATTTGCCCTCCCACTTGAGATAAATATCTCTGGCTAAGTCATATTGACCTCTTCCTTTAGATTACTATTGAGAAAATGATATTGATATCCATCTATCAGATCTCATAGTCGTAGTATGCTGCTATAGTAAGCAAAATTCAGATGGACTTGAGCATAGCCACTGGTGAGAAGGTTTCATCATTGTCATTTTTTGTCTTTGTTTGAAACCCTTCGCCACCAACCTAGCTTTGTAGTTTCTTTTGGCCATCTGCTCTGATCTTCTTCTTGAAGACCCACTTGCACTCTATTGAGATCACACCCTTAGGTGCATCAATCAAGATCCACACTTGGTTAGTATACAGTGAGTCCATCTCAGATTTCATAGCTTCCAGCCATCTGTCTGAATCTCTACTCATGACAGTTTTCGAATAGATCAGTGGATCATCATCTTGAATGATGTTGATCAAATTGTCATTCTCAATGATAAAATCACATCTTAGAGGTACGTGACACACTCTATCTGACCTTCAGAGAGGAGGTGTGTATTATGGATGTACCTCATCTTTGGATACTTCTGATTGAGGATCTTCTTGTGGTTCAACCATAGGTTTTTCTAGATTGGTTTGCAGATCATAAACTTCTATAAGTTTAATATTCCTCTCACTGCCTCCTTCTTAGAAGAATTTATTTTCAAGAAAATTGTATGCCTACTAATAGACACCTTTTGTTCAGTAGGGTGGTAGGAGTAGTATCCATTAGTTTCTTTAGGATACCTTACAAACTTACACTTGTCTGATCTAGCACTAAGCTTATATCCAAAAATATTTCTCACATAAGCAGGACAGCCTCAAGTCTTAAGATGTTTAAGATTAGGCTTCCTTCACTTCCATATCTCATATGGTG
>KE506784.1:11806-29598 GCA_000441515.1 Elaeis oleifera | reverse complement strand
ATATATATATAGAAACTACGTACATAAAAGAACCACAAGTCACTGCTACCATCAATAGTCAAGTCATCAACTATAGATTGGATTGAGGTCCAATATTAAGATCAATACATAAATTGGGTCAAGCCAGGATCAAGTATGTCTTGATTTGATCTTACACTATAAGAAATCTGATTATTAGTGATGGCTAATTACTATTGTTAATAGTTATTTTGTCGACACTAATACTATTAGCGATGGCATCCCATCGCTAATTGATGATCGGAACAACCCTTGTTACTAATTGCCACTATTTTTTTAATGAGAAGAGATAGAAAAAATCTAACCTATGAAGTATTATATTATATAAAATATATGAAAGTCTGATTGTTGTGTACATTGTGGGTTATAGAATTCAGATCTGATCCATACGCAGATATATATGGGGATCCCAAAGCAGGTTATAGATTTACATGTTTTTAATTACAAGTGAATGTTTTGGTGCAACCATAAGATCGATCCTACTAGGGTTACTAGATGCTTGATCAGTTAACTTGTGAGTCTCATATTTCCATCAGTGTTGAACAATTGTATATAATCTGAAAATTTTAAGGTAGTTCTGACTTGCTAAATTGAATCAAAGTCTTCTTCTCTAACTCGTTCTGCCCAGAAAATGAAGAGATCTGCGATTTGTCAAGTTACATATTATAGAAGGTAGGCATGAAAATTGAAGCATATTTTGTTCTTTCTTTCTACAGACACCATAATTCCGTAACAAAGAGTATATCTAAGCATTTGGTAGGAGTGCCTTCTGCTTCTCTGTTGTTCCATAACAGCTCTTAATTGCCGCTAATTGCCACTATTAGCGATAGATTTTTTAGCCGTCGCTAATAACAACTATTACTAACGGTATTTATGATGGCTAAATTTTATCATTATTTATTTTTTATTTTAAATTAAATTTTAAAAATTTTAAAAAATTAGCGACGGCTATTTTGTCGTTAATATTGTCAATAATAGTTAATTATTTTTTAAAAAATATGTAATTATATTTTTTAAAACTTATTTAATTAATCATAATCAATTATGATTCTTAACATCTATTTTAATTAAAATCTAAAGATAATATGATAATCATAAATAATAAATTAATTATATTATATTAAAAATATAAATTATATAATTTTACAAGTAGTATAAAAAAAAATATAATACATCAAACAAAGAAATTAGATCTGATCCTCCTCATCATCCTCCTTCTTATCCTTCTGCTCCTCTCCAGCAACTGATAAATGAGAGTCGGATGTCCCAACATCCTGATGAAGGATCGTATTGCATACTGGATCGATTAAATATTGAAATAGCAGATTTCAAAATAAATCAATCCAGCATTCAATGCATAGATCTAAATCAGAAAATAAATTATAAATTAGCATAAAATAGAGATTGTGATAATCTCATGATCACCTTGCGTAGGTAGTAATTCACAGTGATTGATGATCGTGGATCTGAGAAGGTCCGCTGTCAAGCTGCACAGGTGTCCGACCTCTATAGATATCCATCAGAATTAATCTTGGATTATTCTTCTTGTGGTAGATTTGTCTTCTATAAGATGATCTACGGCCTTTCTGGATCTTAGATCAATTCTTAATTTTCTTCCTCACGATCTCAATGCTTGAGACCTCGCTTTCTTCTTTTCTTGGCACTAAACAAGAATTGCCCAACTACCTTAGGTGTGTGGAGATGGGGACACCAACCCTTGGGTGTTGGATAGAGATGAGAGGGAGAGGAGGGCATGGACACAAGAGGAGGATCTAGAAATTAGATTTCATTCTCAACAAATCCTAAAAGGCTGCCTATTAAATAGACCCCTTGATTCGAGTCGAAATCAAACCAAATTGGGATTAAAAGGCTGGTCGTTATCATATAATGACACTTTCTTTAATCTAATTTCTTCCTAAAAAAATCAAGCCCAATTGGAAAGGCCCACACCCAAAATGAAAAGTAGAGTTGGCACCCCACCTATCCTTCTCGAGTGTGCAAGAGAGAGAGCGTGTCTGCAAGAGAGAGAGCACTTTCTCTTCATGCAAAATCAGAGAGGGGCATGCACCTCTCTCATTCTCCATGTATTTTTCAGAGGCGTGCACCCCTGAAATATACCAAAAGAAGAGGGGGTGTGTGCCCCCTCTAGATCTCATCCAGAGGTGGTGTGCATCCCACTCTCCCTTCCAAATAATCCATGCCAAGAAAGGAAAATCAAGGGAGAAAAAGAGGAGGGCCTGCATCTCCTAATTGGTTTGATCTAGTCCTCTTGGGCACCCAATTAGGTGCTCTTCTAAACCCAATTAAAATGGATTCAGATTAGAAACAAGGCTGGACATAGACTTGATCTAATTCTTATCTAATAAAAATTTAAGTCCAAAGAAGAAATGAATTTAACCATATGCTAGCATGGTGCACCTTAACCAATAGGATTTATAAATCCTAATCCAATTGTGACTTCACAAGCCCAATTGATCAATGTAAGATTAAATCCCTTAATACATGATCCCGTAGGTTCAATTATATTTAGTAGTGAGATATACCATGATCTCCATCACAGTATCATTCAAACTCTTTTCAATCGATCTAAAATTATACTCACGGATTCCACAATTCATCAGTGACATCTAGTAATATGTAGTAACAATCTATCAGAATTGAAGAGATGAACCTCTAGGTACTGTTACCGTATGATTTAGTTCTTCTATCATGAGTCTCGATAGGACAGAAGTCAAAGATAACTCGTCAAATTTTTTTTCTGTCATATGTTAGAATCAATCGATTTGAGTTTGATGTGAAATCTTATGAAAATACCTTTCCATCATTCACACTACTATGGCCATAGACTTTAGAACTCAATCTCATGATCTACATAGGACTACTATTGTTCTATCGAGATCGATAGATTCTATTTTGATGTAATCTAATTTTACAATGAACATACTGTAGCCAACATATACCTCAAAGCTCCACATGGCTAAAAATTGAATTATGGTGTAGTCAAACTAAAGCACTCTTAAAGTAAATGATCGATGCACCTCAGGTCAAAGAACTAAACGCACTACTGCAGCTATGAATATGTCATTGATGAGAAGATAGATATCCTAGTGACTATTTGTGATTGATGACGCTCAGTATCCTTATTCCTAACAAGCACTTATACTTTCACTTTGATATCTCTACACCATAGATTTAAGACTCATCTATTTGAAAGAAGCGAACATACACCCATCTTTCTAAATCAATCATCATCTCCGAGATGATTCTACGATCGAAAGTAATTTATAAGTTAACTAATAATAGCACATGTTTCAAATTTTCAACTTTTGAGAATATGCGTTATCATACCCATTAACTTAATGGATAATTCACAGACATAATAAATTTAGATGTGAATGGATAAAATTTAATTTATTAATATAAAATTAATTATACAAATATGTTCTAAAAAATTTTATAGGTGTCAGCCAATCTGGCTTCTAGGATATATATCGATCCAACAAACTTTCACTTGCACTAAAATCAATTGGCTACAAATCTAGGTTTTATCTTCTCAAGATGGGCTTTAATTTTTGCTGGCTCAATTGCTTCGTTAGTAAGTCAGCCACATTGTCTGTGGAGTCGACTCTTTTCATCTCGACATATTTTTTCTCAAGATAAATCGCGGATAAGGTGAAACCGCCGCTCGATGTGCTTGAATTTTGGTGAGATCTCGGCTCCTTAGCAAGGACTATGGCACCATTGTTATCGTAATAAAATGGAATAACATTTGATGGCATCACATCCAGCTCAGTAACAAACTTTTGAATCAAAATATCTTCTTCACAGCTTTCGATGCAGCAATGTACTTTGCTTCCATGGTGGAATCTGCTGTGACAATCTGCTTGAAATTCTTCCAGCTCACAGCACTACTATTACACAAGAAATACTACCTAATGTCGACTTTCGATCATCAGTATCAGACATAAAATTTGTATCAATATACCCTTGTACTTTCAGATCTCTATTGCTAAAGACCAAAAATATATCCTTAATCCTTCTCAAGTACTTAAGGATATATTTCACAGAAGTCTAGTACTCTTTTTTGGATTTGACCGATATCTACTGTGACACTCAAAGCATGGGCGATATCAGGTCGTGTACAAAGTATGACATACATGAGGCTCCTTTAGCTGAAGCATAAGGGATCTTGCTCATGTGTTCTATCTCTTTTGATGTGTTGGGGCATATCTTTTTGGAGAGATAGATACCATGTCTGAAGGATAGAAGTCTCCTTTTGAAGTTCTCCATATTGAATCTTTTCAGCACCTCCTCAATGTACATCTTTGTAACAATCCGAGCATCTTTTAGATCTATCTCTATAAATCTTGATCTCCAAAATAAAGGATACCTCTCCTAGATTTTTATGAAAAATTTTTGAACAACCAAACTTTGACTGAAGTTAATATGGGAATATCATTCCCAATTAGGAGGATGCCATCCACATACAATACGAGAAAAGTGACACTGCTCTCACTGATCTTTTTAAATATATATGATTTCTCATCGTTCTTGATGAAACCAAACAATTTGATTACATCATTGAAACATGCATTCCAACTCTAAGATGCTTGCTTAAGTCCATAAATAGACCTTTGTAATTTGCAAACCTTGTGATCACCATTATTGAAAGTGAAATCATATGGCTATTCCATATCCATTTAAGAATATTTTGTAATCAAAATATACTACAACGGCAAGCAATGTGCGAATGGACTTAAGCATGGCCATAGATAAAAAGATATCCTGATAGTCAATACCTCCACGCTGACTATAACTTTGTACCACGAGCCTAACTTTAAAGGTCTTTATCTTTCTATCTGCACCAATCTTTCTCTTGTAGATTCATTTACACCAAATAGATACAATACCTTCAGGTGGATCCACTAAGGTCCAGACTTGATTTGAGTGCACCGAGTCAATTTTTGACTTTATTACCTCTAATTATTTCTCGGAGTCGATATCTGATACCACCTCACTATAGGTTTTGGGGTCATTTCTATGTATCCTATTTCTATGAAAAATATTTACTCTACATCCCCTGAGATAATACCTAAATATTTCTCAGAAGGATGAAAAATCCTATTAGACTTACGAGGTGAAGGAGGAGGTGCGTGGATCAGCTCTAACTGAATTGATTCTACAGGTTTTGAGACTCATTACTCTTCAGAGACTTTCTCTTCGAGCCTAATCTATCTTTTCATGCCTCCATCTTGAATAACTATTTTTAAAAAAACTGCATGTTAACTCACAATCACATTATGGTCTTTTGAAAGATAAAATAATATCCTAAAGACTCCTTAGAATATGCAATAAATAAGCTTTAAGGGATCTTATTCTAACTTGTCCATCTGTTGTCATTTGACATGAACCAGACAACTCCAAATCTTGAGATGACTTAGACTTGATTTCTTACTATGTCATATCTCATACGGTATGGTAGGAATGATTTTAGAAGAAATTCTATTCAGTACATAAATAACAGTAAGCAGACTATGTCTCCAAAGAAAAATGGAAAGATCGATGAAGCTCATCATGGATAGAACCATATCTAATAGGGTCCGATTTCTTCATTTAAAATTTCATTGAGTTGAGGTGTTCCAAACGGAGTCCACTGTGAGACTATACCATGTTCTTTGAGATAACCTAAAAATTCTTCACTAAGGTATTTACCTCCTCGATTTGATCGAAGAATCTTAAGAAACTTTCTAGATTATTTCTCTACTTTATTCTGAATTCTTTAACTTTTAAATATCTCAGATTTGCATCATATAAGGTACACATATCCATATCATGAAAATCATTGGTAAAGATTATGAAGTAAAGATAACCTCCTCTGACCGGCACATTAAATGGACCGCACATATTTGAATACACCAGAACAAGTATCTTTATGGTCCTTTCTCCGTGTCTTATTAAAGACAGCTTGATCATTTTTCTTGAAAGTATGATTCATAGATTGGATATAACTTGAAAGCTAACAAATCCAACAGTCTAATTTTTTTCAATCTGTTAATCCTATCTTCTCCAATGTGGTCTGGCCTTAGGTGCCATAAGTACTTTTAGTTAACATTATCTCTAGGTCATTTAGATACTACGGCATTCATATTTTGCTTGATACAATTCACAAATACATCAACATATAACTGAAAGAGACCATTAATAAGGAAGCCACTTTCAATTTTATTATTTCAAAAAAATATTACAGTGATCCTTATAAAATTTATTATATAATCATCTTGCATTAAGCAAGAGATAGAAATAAGATTTTTGCTCGCAGTAGGTATAAAATAACAATCTCTTAAAATTAAACTATTTTCTGATGGTAGTTAAAGAGGGTATGTCTCCACGGTCACAGCAGCAATCTTTGCTCCGTTCCCGATATGTAGGATCATTTTCCTTTCCTCAATCTCCTGCTATCCTCAAGATCCTACAAAAAAGTATATAGTAAGTACTAGATCCAGAGTCAATCATCCAACTAGATATAGAAGAAATTATTACATTAGTTTCTATAACGAGCATACCTTCAGAAGATCCTCCTTCTCTCTTGTTCTTCAGACTCGCTAGGTAAGCTGGCCAATTCCATTTTCAGTAACTGTTAGTATTAGAATGGAAACATTTTTCTTTCTCTACGGTCTTCTTCTTTGGAATGACCTTCTTCTCCTTCTTCTTACCCTCCAACTTTTGCTTCTTCACGAATTTTTTCTTCTTTCTAGTCTACTTTCATTTGGAAGAAGTCCGCTCTACAACAAGTAAAGAGTCCTTTGAACTTTTAAAGTTTTCTCAGTTGTAACCAGCATATTCATCAACTCATCAATAGTGCATTGGATCTTATTCATATGGAAGTTTATTATAAACTATCTATATGAATCTGTAAGAGACTGCAAAATGAGATCAATCTGTAACTCTTTGTTCATCGACATTTCGAGTTTCTTAAGCTGCTCAAGGTCTTTGAACATTGTCAAACAATATCCATAGACCGACTGCCCATCACGTATTTTTATCTTGAAGAGTCGCTTAGACATCTCGTAGTATGTGCTGCTCTGCTTACCATATAACTCTTACAGATGAGTTAAAATTTTTCGACAGTCTTCATGTCTTTATATTAGCACTGCAATTTATTAGACATTGAGGCCAACATATAATACCTAATTTATTGTCATCATCTAA
The DNA here is from genome assembly GCA_000441515.1 of Elaeis oleifera. Classification (NCBI taxonomy): domain Eukaryota; kingdom Viridiplantae; phylum Streptophyta; class Magnoliopsida; order Arecales; family Arecaceae; genus Elaeis; species Elaeis oleifera. The sequence goes on along the minus strand of KE506784.1, from coordinate 22,371 downwards.
CCACTTCTCATGAGATGCTCTCTAATCAGCAATTGGATGGCCTGAAAAAGGAGTAAAGTCCTGGTCAAGCATATAGTGAATTTTGTTTTGAAACTTAAGATAATCTTTAAGTTTCGAAGTCAATCCTTAAAATTAGATCTGCTCAACCTATTGGTCTTTAGGATTCGGGCAAGAGGATTTGAAGCAGACATTTTCTATAGAGAGTTGAAGTTTCTCGTTAGATTTTATAATGGACTTAATCAATTTATTTTAGAGATTTTATTTTAAAATAAATTTAGGCTCTCACTATTTTTTGGATCCCTGACACTCTCTTGGTAGAGAAACAAAAATCTCCATGATTAAAGATTTTAGTGGGTACTGTGGTCTCACCGATTGACTCACCACCTCACCTAACAGTTATTGGTAATGGGTCCATCGATGAGTGAATAACTCTTGTCCAATATTTTCCAAATATATTGCAGCTAACTTCGGTCTCTAATTCGTGAAGTCTCACCGTGCCTAAAATATTGGCCTGCTCCTTGTTAAGTCAGACCCACCGTTTACGTAAAATGAAACCGTCATTGGGATCCTCACCGTGTTTGAAATATTGAATCCAACCTCATCTCCATCTCACAGCATCTTATGCCTATAGCGTGGTTGTATCTTTTGGTATAACTGAACCACTGTGTCGAGTTGAGAATAGTCAACCCCAGGAAGGCCCCGCACAACTACAATGATGGAAGATCACCAAACTTAATATTTTAGAGAAAGATTTGGATTTAAGTCTCATCCTTAATTAGTCATAATGGTTGTGACTAACTTAGTGGTATGGGTTAGCTTGAATCATTAAGTAACCTAATTAAAATATAATCGATCAAGTTAACTAGGTAAGTATGATCGTTGAGAGGATTACAGATGCTTGCCTTAGACACTATTTGTTCATAACCAGATAAGCATGATCCCATTTAAAATTATGATCGAGACTTATCTTAAATACCAATTGATCAATTAGAATTGAATAGATCAGCCTAGACTCAGATCCAAATCACTGAGTCAATTTAGATCTTAGATTTGATTGACAATATATGACTGTTAATCAATCTGACTAATTTACAACTATTGGATTGGTCATGAGCACACTTGACCCAATCCTAGTCAACTTTTGATTCGATTTGATCAACCAATCAAAACTAGACCTAATTGAGCTGTCCATACCCAAAATCTCGTATCTTATATATTACAATTAGATCTTAAATTCTTAATTTTAGATCTTTTAGTTTTATGTCTTAATTCTCAATTAAGTGCATTATGAACATGGATTTAATTTAGATATCGAAATAATTTCAGATCTAAATAATTTTATACTTTATATCTTATACAAATATTTATCCACAAAAAGGAGTCGACTCATCCTAGACATGAGTCAACTCAACTCTGAAACTGAGTCAACTCACCTGTGACGAATAGAAATACTGTTAGTCTCAGTCTATGCAACTGAGTCAGCTCACCTATAAATTGAGTCGACTCACCAGAGTCTCGAGTCAACTCAAATAGAAATTAAGTTGACTCGATAGACGTGCCAGCTACAGATTTTAATGTTTCAAATCATATGAGTATTATTAAAAGTTTTAGTTTAGATGTGAAAATAATTTTTTAGATTTAAACAACTTAAACGTACATCATATACAAAAGATCCTAGGATTTTTGGATGTAGGATTTTGCAAAAAATTAAGTTCTCCTTTTCATTTCACAATTCTTCCTCTCAATTCATGCAGGCATATCCCTTCCACCATAGTCTTCTATGGCAGGGCGGTCTTTACTATGAATATTGAGAAGTACAAGGCTACTCAGAAAATAAACTAAATCTACATATCATATATGTATGATTCAATCTACATATCTCATATGCATAACTAGATCTACATATCAAATATGCATACATATATCTCATATTTTGAAACAATGATTTAGATCTAGTCTAAACATGCTGATTCCATCTAAAACTAATTTTAAATCTACTCTCGATTTCAGATCTCATCTGAAATAAATCTAATTTAAATCTATGATCACAGCAACCTGGCTCTGATAGAAGTTGAAGGATCGGATTGTATACTGGATTGATTAAACATAAAAGCAGTAGATTTTAAAATAAATTGATCCAACATCTGATGCATAGATCTAAATCAGAAATAAATCATAAATCAGCATAAAATGGGGATGGTGATAATCTCATTATCACCTTGTGCAAGTAGCAATTCATTGCAATTGATGATAGTGGATTTGAGGAGGTCCACTGTCGAGCCGCACAAGTATCCGACCTCTACAGACATCCACCGAGATCAATCTTGGATCATTTTTTTGTGGTGGATCTGTCTTCTCTAAGTCGATATGCTGCTTTTTGGATCATAAATTAACTCTTAATCTTCTTCCTCACGATCCCAACGCTTGAGATCTCACTTTCTTCTTTCTTGGCACAAAACAAGAATTGCCCAACTACCTTAGGCATGTGGAGATGGGGATATCCAACCCTTGGGCATTGGATAGAGTGAGAGGGAGAGGAGGACATGGACACAAGGAGAGGGATCTAGAAATCATATTTCATTTCTAGCAAACCCTAAAGGCTGCCTATTAAATAGACCCCTTGATTCGAGTCTAAATCAAAATCAAATCGGGATTAAAAGGCTGGTTGTTATCATATAATGACACCTTTCTTTAATCTGATTTTCTTTCAAAAAATCAAATCTAATTAGAAAGGTTTATGCTCAAAATAGAAAGCAGAGAGAGCACCAATCCTTAGCGCGCAAAACAAGTCGCTACTACCATCAATGGTCAAGTCATCTACTATAGATTGGATCAAGATCCAATATCAAGATCAATACATGAAATTTGGTCAAGTCAGGATGAAGCATGTGTTGGTTTGACCTAACCTATTTACAACCCTAGTTCTCTCACTTTTTTTTAGTAAAGCTGATGAATCAAATCATTCGAGTATGATACATATGTGAGAATAAAAAAAATAAATATTTAATAATTGAATTGAAATATTTATAAAATAATTTTATAATATAAATTAAATATGGTTGGCGACATAAGATACCATTCAATCAACTACACTGTTAACTTCTATATAAATATATGCAATCTCAATAGAGAGCAACGCGCTCATCATCCACTAACAATTTATAAAAAAGATAGAATCCAATAACATTAGAAGGTAAACTTTAAAGCCATTTGATAATCATTAAAAAATCTCTCTCCAAACAAATATAAGAAGCTCTCAATATCTATATTATAAGTCAACCCCACCTATACCATGTATAGTTCTATCATTGGAACCGTAGCATCAAAATGCCAGTACCATTTACAACCAATTGTAAAGCACTAGTAGTAACAAAACCCACTCCACCATAAATATTTCTCTCATATAATACAATCAAAATTAATCTTGAAAAAAAAAGGGGCAGTGGCTTTCAAAAAAAAATAAATATATATAAAATATAGGGTTGCATGAAAAGAGTCGCATGCTGCTGCTACCATCAATGGAGACGTCCGGAAAAAACTCACGAGCAGAATCCAGAGTTAAGGGTTGGTGCAAGGGTAAAGACAGAAGGGCAACAGCAAGATTGTCGTCTAATCCCACGCAAGGAGCGGGCCGCGGTCTGATGGACGTACAGAACTCATACCACTAAAGGGACGGTGATACGTGGCGAGCAGGCATCAAGTGCGGACTATTATTGTTAATGGCGTCCGTGCCGTCGAAGGCTGTTCGTTAATTAACTATTCTTTCAAACTGGAAGGGAGGTATTAGACTCAGATATTATTTGGCTGGATTAACATGAACGCGGGCGTTTGGTTTCAACATTTCTCCGTGTTCTCTCGATCGGCGGGAGATGCTTGCGTTGGTCATGGTGAAGCCAATGACAGCTTAATTAAAAATGGGACAGCAAGCGAAATACCAGGAGGAGGTACGGTTGCTTGAGGTATGTTAAAATTTAAACAAAGACTTGGTTAATACCCAAGAGTTTGAAAGAGAGGTGTCCCATACCTGCTGGGAAAACGCTTCCTTTGCAAAGATGCCATACGCTGAGAGTTCAATGTGAAGTATTAGAAGAGTGGTGACTCTGCTTTAAGTTATTCCTTATCGATCTTTGTTTAAATATAAATTTTGGAAACTAAAGAGCACTAACAAAGTTGCTCCTAGAAACATATTTGAACTAATATCAAGCCAATGCAAATGCAGAAGATAAGAGGTGTTAATGGAGCCAAGAACCTGCTCATGCCATCCGAAATGGACATAAAGTATATGTACTATTGAATTAGGATTTGGATACCGAAATCAGAATCTCTATCTTATTAAATCAAGAAATACTTGAAAATTGAAAAGGCAACTTAATATATGTTAAAATATCATTTCAATCATGAAACATGAACCAGAGAGTGGTCAAATCATAGTCCATCTTATTCCACCAAATTTCTACCTATGGCTTGTAATTCAATTACTCAAAACCAAACTCAATTATCTTAAGAAAAGGAAAGACTGACTTGCCGTCATTAGTTAAGGTTTCTTTAGCATTTCCTCACAGCATTTTTTTCACGATTTTGTTAATTTGCAGGTGATTCGCATGTAAGATTATACTAATTACGTTAACTATAGTGGAAGTAGTTCTAATTTTTTTTTTAGATCTAAGCATGCAGATTAAAATTATAATCACCTAGGATGGTTTAACATGCATAAATAAATTTATAAATCAAATCTGAAATAAAAACAAGAAGAAAGAAAATATATCTGATCGCTTTTTCCTCCTCCTTCCTCGGATCAGATCCTGCGGATAACTAGAGTTCCTGTCGTAGCCGCATACGTACCCAGCTTCTGCTGGTATCCACACGGAGATGATCCTGATCAGAACTCTGAAGCCTCCGGAGTGCTAGCTTCCTTACAGACTTCGTTCTTCGGCTTGAATCACGGTCCTTTTCCTTATATTACTTGAAGCAGCCCTGTATAGGATTCTAGGGATTGACTCTAATCACCAAGAAAATCAAGAACCCTTCTTGATTTTCTTTTTCTCTCTAAAGGCTCTCTCTCAGATCTGATCTAAAGGGAGTGGGGCATGGAGATGGAATGAGAAGGGAGGCGTGAGGAAGGATTAGCAATGAGAAGGAATTAGCGCACACCACCTATTGGAGTTTCATAGTTTCCTGCATGCAAAAATTTTTCAAAACAAGCATGCAGCAAAAATTTAAAATTTAGATTAAATTTAATTTAATCTAAGCATACATAAGATCAAATCTTAAAATCATAAATAGGATCATCATATATGAGATAGGATTCAGATATAGAAATCAAATAGAAAAAATAATAGGCTTTATACCTTGGCACGAGTCGATCTTCACCGCGAACTGATGATCATGAATATCTTCCAAAGGTTCCTTGAAGCCGCACAAGTATCCGACCTCTACGGATATCTACACGAGACTTTGATCTGATCAGAAGCTTATTGATCTCATCGGGGTGCTAGCTCCCTTGCAGAGATCGTATCTTGATGGTTGAAAATTTTTCTCTTAAGACACTCATAGAGAAGAAGAAGAATATAAGAAGATGTTGATCTCTATGTTAGAGATCATGAGAAGAACCCTTTCTTCTCTTTTGTTCCTAAAACTCATACACCAAATCTCTACACTAGAGATGTAAGAATTTTGTTCAACTTTTGGACAAAGAGAAGAGTAAAAATCTATATCCAAATATGGATAAAAGAGAAAGAGGAGAGTCCCTAACAACTAATCTTTGGTTGTTGGTAAGAAAAAGAGATTGAAGCACCTACTTACTTCACGCCAAGGACCTATTCACCGTGCCCTCTCCCCTTGGATTTTTCACGCGCACCTTCCTCTCTTTTTGGCATCTCAACCTAATCCATATCAGGTCCTTACCATCCCATAAGGTTCCTTGGTTTAAATAGGCAAATAGGAGTTAGATTTTGAGTAGGAGATAAGAGTCCAAACAACTTTGGACTCTTAATTTTTATACCGCCCACAACTCTGATTTTGCACCCAGATTTCACACGAAGAAAAGGTGGATTTCCCATAGCTCTTACATGCAAAAAGAGAAGGGCGTGGACCTCTTCATGCTCAAGGAGAGGAGGTATGGTGTCTCAAATCTGGTTTGGCATGGGTTTTGATTAGCACATGGAAAGGGAGAAATTTTAATCTCATAGGACTCCTCTTTTAAGTGGCTGATTTAAACTAATTTAAATCCCAACCAATTCTAATCATATTAGAAACTGATTAGACCCAAGTAGATGAAAATCAAATCTGATTTGGAGTCCAAACTATTAAATTAATATCACCTAATTAGAGGAGTCTTAGTACTTTTGGACTCTCTCTTGGTGCTTGAGTCAAACTCAATTTAATCCTAATCGAATTAGGATTTGATGCATCCATGAAGATGAAAATTTCTAATCTAAATAGGAACTCAAATATTTTGTTTAAATCCTAGTATAATTAGAAATTAAGTCAAACCCAAATCCTAATTTAATAAGGAGTTATTCTCTCATATAATTTGGTTATCTCATAACCCAATTAGGTTTGATCAAATCAAAACCATATCAAGTCAAATTAAATCTAATTTAATTAGACTTGATGCAAGCCCCATAGCTCAATCAAATTGAGCTAATTATAATCTAATTGCTAATTAATCCTTCTATAACTCATTAATTCTTTAGCGAGTTACTTATTGTAACTTTTGTATTAGATTAATCATCAATCAAATTGATAATCAAATTTTGTCACGATTCATAATCATAATTCAACCATTTGATTAGTTAAAAGTCTCTTTGTGTGTGACCCCATAGGTTCTATTCTATCTGGTAGTGAGATATATTGTGATCCCTATCACAATATCATTGAAACTCTTTTCAATGGGTTGGAATCATTCCAACTCTGCCCATCAAAGATCATCGATCATCAAGATGATGCTCATGGATCTCACAATCCACCAGTGACATCTAATAGTATGTAGTGACAATCCAACAGAATAAAAGGTGATGAATCTCTAGGTGCAGTTAATGTATGATACAGTCCCTCTATCGTGTCCCGATCAGATGGCAGGTCATGAATGAATCGTCAAACCTCATCATTGGTTATATGATAGATTCAATCAGCTCGAGTCCATGTATGATTCTCATGAAAATTATTTTCATTAATCACACTGCTATGGTCATAGACTTAAAGACTCAATTTCTTGAATCTTATAGAACTACTCTCTTCTGCTAGGATCGATAGATATTATCTTGATACGCACCCTACTCTTATAGTGGACCAACTGTCGCCAACATCCACTACAATGGCTCATTGAGGCCAATACTTATGTGTTAATCAAACTCCAGCAGCCTCACTGCGAGCAGTAGTGTCATCTCAGATCAAAGGATCAGTCATACAACTGCAGCATCGAGAAAGTCACTAACAAGTGAGCAGACATCTATGTGACTTCTCGCGTTGGTCACGTTCAGTACTAGTTATTCTCTAACAATCATTTGCACTCTCGTTCTAGTGTCACTACACTGCATACTCGAGATCCATCTATCCGAAGGAAGCGATCCATGCACTGATTTATCTGGATCAATCACCATCCTCATGATGATCCTATGATCAGAACTAATTTAGGAATTAATCATCAATGACACATGTCTCAAATTCTCAACTCTTTGAGAATATGTGTTATCATCTTGTTAATCCCTTAGATGATTCATGGACACATAACATGAATGGTAATATAAATGCCCATTAAGTATAAAATCATGTTCTAAAATATGATATGCGTCAGTCAAGATTGGCTTCTAGGGCATACATCCAACAATCTCCCACTTGCACTAAAGTCAATCTGCCATGTACCAAGCTCCATCTTCACAAGACAGGCTTTAGTCTTTAGCTAGCTAAGTGACTTACCAGTGGGTTATCCACATCTCATATGGAGTTTGCTCTCTACACCTCTATGTATTTCTACTTAAGGTAGTCGTATATTCTGCTGCTCTATGTGTTGGGATATCTGTTGAAACCTAAGCTCTTTAGTAAAGACTATGGTGCCATTGTCTTTACAGTATAGTGTCATGATATCTGATGGCATGACATCCAGTTCTGCAACTAATATTAGAACCAGAATACATCCTACACATCTACAGTGTACTTCCATCGATCGATTGCTTGGAACTCTTTCAAGATATCGACATGATTACATCTATGATGTAGATATTCTACCATCAATAACAGACATAAAATATGAATTGGTATATCTTCCCACTCCTAGCTTTGATCTTTCTCCAAATTAAGAACAAATTCTTAGTTTTCTCAAGTACTTAAGGATATTTTTACAACAACCCGCGCTTTTAGTTTGGATACAATTGATATCTACTCGTGACATTCACAGTATTAACTATATCAGTTTAAGTACTTTCATGGCATACATCTATATCAAAGAGGGTAGCTGATCCCTCTCCGAGATTTCTATGCTGAATTTTTTCAGCATCTACTCTCTGTACTTTATCTATGAAAATACAAGCATCCAATTACATCTATCTCTATAGATCTTTATATTCTCAGAATATAGAATGCTTGCTTTATATCTTTCATAGAGAATTCTATATATAACTATATTTTAACCGATGTCAGTATTAGACACTCTCACTGATCCTTTTGAAAATACATAATTTCTTATTTCTGATCAAACAATTTGATCATATCATCGAAATGAATATTCTAATTTTAGGAGTATTGTAGACTTTGTGATCTCCTATCACAAGAAGTGAAATCCATGAGCTACTCCATATAAAAATCTTTAAAAGATATCTAGTCACAAAAGCTAATTCACATCCTTTCTTGGAGTCGATGTCTTACATCGCCTCGTTGTAGATTTTGAGATCATCTCTATGTTCTCTATCTTCCATAAGAAATGATTTTCTCTACATCCTCTGTTAAGCAAACCTAAGTACCTTTCGTGAAGATGGAAGATCCTACTACATGTATGAGATGGAGCAGGAATATATACTGGCTCATCAAGAATAGGTTCTTTAGGTCCTACGGCTCGTTGCTCTTCAGAGACACTCTCTTCGAGCTTAACTTTCCTCCCACTACTTTATCTTGGTTAAATAATTTTTCAAAAAGATAGCATGTCGGGTCACAATCACATTGTGATCCTTTCAGAAAGTAGTATCCTAAACTCTTTTAGGATGAGCTTTATAGATCTATCCTCTAACACATCCACCTGCTGTCCTTGACATAGGTTGAACATTCTTGGATCTCGAAATAATCAAGATTCAGTTCTCACCATATCATATCTCATACAGTATGGTAGAAACAGATTTAGAGAAAACTCAATTCTATAGAAATAAAGTATGTCTCTAAAGAACAAAATAAATCAGTAAAGTTCATCATGGATCGACCATATCTCATATAGTCCCATGACTCTTTTAATTATCTCATTGAGCTGAGATGTACTACGAGCGGTCCAATATGAAATTATGCCATTTTTTGAGATAATCGAAAAATTTTTTCTTTAGTATTGCATCCTCGATCCGATCGAAGTATCTTTAGAAATTTTTTGATTTGCTTCTCTACTTTACATCTAAATTATTTGAACCTTTCAAAAATTTCAGATTTGTATCTCATATACTTATCCATACCATGACTGATCATCATTAAAGGTAACAAAGTAGAGACAACTCTTTTTGTTAGTACATCACATGGGCTACACACATTAAATGTGTACAAGGATAAGAATTTCAGTGATCTTTTCCTCTTGTCCCATAAGAGTAGCTTGGTCATATTTTTTCAAAAATATGATGCACAAACTAGATATGACTCAGCAGTCAATAAGCTCAAAAGCTCATATTTCTCCAGTTTGTTAATCATTCTTCTCCTATATGACTTAGCCTAAGGCCCCACATATACTTTAAGGTTCATCTCAGCTTGGATCTCTCAGATCCAATGGCATTTACTGCTTGCTCAGTTAAGTTCACAAATGCATCACCATGTAAATGATAGAGACTGTCTCTAAGAACTAAATCCAAACGATAATCACAAAGGATAAATTCTCATGGCTACAGCGGCAACTCTTACCCTATTGCTAATTTAAAGATTATTTCTTAGCCCTCTACCTTCCCATAGACTCTATATAAAAATACTAGAGTCTGTAACTCAACTGAGAGAAGAAAAAATAGTAAAGATAGTATTGAGCAATTTCAACATGCCTACTCAAGGCGTGTCCTTATTCTTTAGGCTCTCCAGATATTTACCTCTGAACTCTTTCAAGGTTCTTTTGTTACCAACACTTTGACCAATTCAGATAAGATACCAAGATAGTCATTTATATGGTAGTTTACCATAAACTATCCATATAAACTAAATAGAGATCGCAGGATCAAATCCATAAGTAATTCCTTATGCATGGTCATGTCGAGCCTTTCAAGCTCCTTAATATCCTCGATTATTATCAAATAATGATCATAGATTGACTATCCATCACACATCTCATGCGCTGTGCGACTTTGATCATCTCACAATACTTGTAGATGAATTAATGTGTCGTTGACAGTGAACAT
>KE506783.1:73510-90895 GCA_000441515.1 Elaeis oleifera | reverse complement strand
GTCTACTTCCTTCTTTCTTCGTTTTTTTTTTTTTTTTTAACTTCTTCCACCCTTGCTTTAAGATTCATGCTGGAGTGTTCAAAAAAAAAAATCTGGGTCCTTACAATAGGCTACTGCAGACTTCCGTAGAAGTTGAAATGTAAGAACTGTTAATCTTGTACAAAAGTTCCAAAGGACATCCTTGCACATTGCTTCCTTATTTTCCCTTCTAATATGCTATTTAAACTTATATTTCCTGACTGTTCTTCTGGACTCTTGGTTGAAGGAGAATGCTCTTTTAAATACCACACCATAGCCCTGAACCCAACACAACTATCATTAGCACATGACCTGTAGCCTATAGGGGAAATGAAGAATGCTCAATTTATAGGACTTCCATAAATGGTCCTTTATCCTAGTCCTAAGAGACATGTTTCAACTACAAACTCTCCATAATCTGTGGAAAATGGATCAATCCAGGTTGGAAGTCGTTGATAATAACTATTGCCATAGCACAAGCAAAACAGCCACCAAGCATCACTGACATCATTCAAAATAACATAATCCAATATAACTAGGACTTGAGGCTTACCAGATGATGCATTACTTGCTTCCAAAAATTCAGTCCCTATAAGAAAAAGTGCTTCACAAGTTGAAACATATTTATTCATGCACTAGAAATAGGATTTTACCTATGCAACATTTACCTACGCAAAATTTTGCTAGATAAAAAAACAATTAGCTACGAAAATTTTAAACATCAGTAAAAGGGGCATAATTAGCTACGCTTAAAATTAACGTCATCAAAAATAATTATCAACATAAACAGAGTGTCAGTATTTAAATCAAAGCATCGATAATAGGTGGTCTTAATTTTTTATTTTGGCAAAATCTTTGTCGATACTAAATAAGCGTAGGTAATAAGGATAATTGTCTTTGCAAAATATAAGCATAGGCAATTAGAATATTTGCCTATGCTTTTTACCGCCAGTAAATATTTTTTTTATTAGTTTTTTTTATTTAGGCAAAGCATTTTCTGACGCTAAGTAAACATAGGCAATAAGGATAATTGTCTATACTTCAATTTTGCATAGACAATTAATATAATTACCTATACTTTTTTAACATCGACAAATATTTTTTATTTTATTAGTTATTTAATTTTGATAAATTATTTATTAATGCTAAATTTGCATAGGCAATAAGGATAACTGCCTACGTAAAATGGAATCATAGGTAATTAATATAATTTTCTATATTTTTAAAATTAATAAATATTTTTATTAATTTTTATTTTGATAATAATTTATCGATGCTAAGTAAGCATACACAATAAAAATAATTGCCTATGCAAAACATAGACATAGGCAATTAGCATAATTGCCTATATTTTTTTATCATCGATAAATATTTTTATTATTTTTTATTTTGACAACTCTTTTACCGACTCTAAATAAGCGTAGGCAATAAGGATAACTGCCTACCAAAAATAGAAGCATAGACAATTAACATAATTACCTATACTTTTTTAGCATCAAAAAATATATTTTTATTAATTTTTATTTTGGCAAAGCATTTGCCAACACTATATATGCGTAGGTAATAATGCTAATTGTCTACATTTTTTTAGCATTGATAAATATTTTTTATTAATTTTTTTTTATTTTGACAAACTATTTACCGACATCAAGTAACCATAGATAATAAGGATAATTTCCTATACAAAATTGAAGCATAAGCAATTATTTTTAATTACCTATGCTTAACTTTTATGTAGGTAATTAGATTTATTTCTGACGCTAATGTTGCATCGAAAATAATTTATAAAAATAAAAATTCAAAAAAATAATTATCGATGTGGAAAAAAGTATAGGCAATAATTTAATTTCTATGCTCCTTGCGGCTAATTAATATAACTGTCGATGCAAATAATTTTTTTAATATTTTTTATAAATAATTTACCGATATAATTTTAGAAGTTAAAGTCTATCTTTATCGTTCATTATCTAAATAATTATCATTAAAGTATTATCATAAAAATCCATCTCGATCTAGTAGTTCTAGCTATGTCGATCCATAAAATTCAATTTCGATGGCTACGGACGATCGCGTGATGATCTGATAGATAGAGACCATCGATGGATCTAAAAATTTACAATGATGATATCGGTGATATTTGTAATATTTTATCAAAATTTTACTTCAATTGAACATCATTGTCATGGATAGTTTAACACCAAATGATTTTGATCGTTAAATGAAAAATGAGTGATCAAAAGGCCAAACAGCGTCCGGTTAAGATGATTTTTTAAATAAATGATCTTTGCTACTACTTTCATCATTTGTACAGTGATGATCATCAAATTCAAACTGTACGTATATGAACGATCTAAAACTATATGTCTCTTGATATTCATTCTTAAAGTCCTTAAATAATTATACTTGTATTTTTGTAGGATCTACTTAACATAGATGGTTCATATATACATGATTTGGATTTAACGATCATCACCGTACAAATGATGAAAGTAGTAACAAAGATCATTTAGCTAAAAAATCACCTTAATCGGGCATCATTTGGCCTTTTGATCACTCATTTTTATTTAACAATCGATATAATTCTGTGCTAAATTGACCATAATAATGATGTGTGGTTGAAGTAAATTTTAATAATATGCTACAAATATCATTAAAATTATGGTTGTAAGTTTTCGAACCTATCGATGGTTTCTATCTATCAGATCATCACGTGATCATTCGTGACCGTTGAAATCAAATTTTATCGATCAATATAGCTAGGGCTATCAGATCGAGGCGAACTTTTGTGATGATACTCTAACAATAATTATTTAGATAATGAGCAATGAAAATAGACTTCAAATTCTAAAATTATATCGACTATTTAGATAATGGTAAATTATTTACAAAAATGAAAAATTAAAAAATATTTGCCGATGCAAAATTATGTAGGCAATAAGCGTAATTTTCTATGCTTAAATGTTGGTAGGTAATTATGGTAATTTCCTACACTAAATTAGCATCGAAAAAATATTTTTTATTAATATTTAATTTTAGTAAAACATTTGCCGATGCTAATTTAGTGTAGGTAGATATGACATTTGCTGACGTTAAGTTTTGCGTAGGTAATTATTGTTATTATTGATGCAAAATTTGCATTTATAAATAGTTGGAAATTAAATAAAATGGGCGAACCCATCTCCCTCCATGCGATTTCATCTCCTAACCCCACCCTCCTATTTCCCTCGTTGAACCCATTCCCACCCCCATTTCCCTCTCCCTCGACTGTCGCCGCTCTCGCCATCAGTCGTGACCATCGTTGGTCATCACCACTGCCATCGCTGTTGCTACCGTCATTATCACCATTGCCGCTGTTGAGCTAAGGAAGGTAACCCTTTTTTATTTTTTTATGGCTCCATGGGAAGGGAGGAGCGGGAGGGAGCCCTAGATGCGCGGAGGTCCCTCGACTTGGGGTGGGGGGCAGGAGGGCCCCCGACCTACGGTGGCTAGGGCTGGTCGTGCGGTGGTCCCTAACCATGGGAGGGAGGGCTAGTCGCGTGGAGGCCAAGGGCGGATCGTTAGGCCCAGGGGAGGGATGACCTTTGGGCCGGGGCGAAGGATTAGGGGTGGTTTTGTGTTCCCACAAATGACAGTCGGGCCTGGGGGAGGGGCTAGTTGTGTGAAGGTCGGGGCAGACTGTCGGGCCCAGAGGGGGAGGGGATGGCCGTTAGGGACAAGGGGCCGAGGGTGGAGTGGTCGGGGTTGGGAGGGTTGTGGCATGTGGGGAAGCATAAGGAGGGAAAAAATAAAAATAATTTAAAATAATTTTATAAAAATTAATAATTTATTAATAAAATAATAAAATAATAATTATTAAAAGTAACAATGATGAAGCTGTTAAAATAAAATATTTAAAATAATTATTTATGTAATGAAAAATTAAGTTTTAAATAATCATAAATATTATTTTAAAAATATTTTGAAAATGTGAGGGGGGAACTGACAGGGGCGAAGCACTAGGGCTTGGGGTGGCCAATCATGTGAAGATTGAGGGCAGACTGCTAGGGCCCAGGGGGAGGGGACGACCGCCAGGGTCAGAGGTGGAGGACCAGTTAACAATGGTATCAGCCCAGGATTAATTGGACATGCCATTTCTCGACTGATACCCTTGAAAAGTAGCTGTAGAACTATCCTGAAAACACTCCATATCACTACCTCATTGAATGCTTGCATTATTGACATTCACATTGTTTCATGTACATTGCTTTTACTTGTTATAATTTAATGTTTTTGCTTATTTAGTCCCTGTATTTTATTGTGATTATAATTTAATATTTTAACTAGGATTAATCGAATCCTCCGATAAATTTTTAATGCATATGAACTGTTGTTATTGATGAATTTATATTTTATAATTACTTGTTAATTTAACTGATTAATTAAATATTTATTTTATAGAATTTGCATTGCATAGAACCATAGATCTAAAATCTAGATTGGGATCCGATCCGAAATTCGATCCAGATCTGGATCGAGATTTGATCATGATTTAATATATGTATTGATGTAACCTTAGACTTGCATTCAAAAATCAATCCCAGAGTCTCCAAAATAGACTCTGTGAATGACTTTTTTATACCCCAATTTGAGCGGCTCAGAAATGCATCAATTCTTTATTGTTGTCATGGTGTTCTTTATTTTATTATAGAAAATTCTATTGTAGTTATTTCGTTTGTTTTTCCAGATACATATTAGATATAGTTAAAACATGATCCATCTATATCGTATACTTAGAGAACTGTAAGAAGATGTTGTCGGATTTTTTTAGATATAGAATAAAGAATGAAGCTGTGGCAACAATAAAAGTGATCATTTTTGAAAGGGATAGGACCATGCCTATTAGGAAGGAGTTAATTGAGTTAGTATTCATTAATCTTATTATTATTATTAGAAATGGATAGGATCATGTATTTTAAATATTTTTATAACATATTTTAATAATATAATTTCTCATGGATAGATGAAAAATATCGACAAAAGTTGGATGAATACTCACTCTATCTTACCTAAATACCGACGAGGTATTAGAAATTTTATAAGATTTGTACGAGAAAGAGTTGATGATCCCAATAGAATCAAATATCCTTATCGGAGATATCACAACAATTACTTTCGACCTACAGATACAGCATTGAAGCACTTGTTAAATTAAGATATGGATCCAAAGTAAACTATTTGAGATTTGCATGGGGAATATAAAACTACTAATATTAGAGACCAACATATGGGTCAACAGTCTGAATCAATTGGCATCAATGAGATGTTAGATGATTTATATGAAGAGACATATTTTAAAAACTCTCCTAATAACTCTCCTGATAATATGGATAATACAAATGACGGACATTTTGAAAAACTCATGAGAGATGCCAAGAAGCCATTGTATCCAAATTGTAAGAAATTCTCGAAGCTTGAGTACTTGATAAACCTTCTCCATGGTAAAACCATATTTGGTTGGAGCTAAAAGTCCTTTAACTTTATATTGAACTTAATCAAGAAGGTACTATCGGATGGTGAAAAATTTTCAAAATCGTATTCAGAGGCAAAAGTATATACATGAACTTAGACTGAGTTATACATCGATACATGCATGCAAGAATGATTGTGCATTACTTTATAAAGAGTATTAACATTTAGATTATTGTCCAAAATATGGTGAGTTAAGATATACTGAAGATACCAAAAGAGGTAAGAAGCGGCCTCACAAGGTTTCGAAATACTTCCATTAACATCAAAACTTCAGAGACTTTATCAGTCATCGAAGATCGCCAAGGTGATGAGATGGCATCATAAGATGAGAATTTTGAGGATAACATCATTAATCATCCAGCTGATTCTATATTTTGAAAAAAATTGATAAATAATATTCTTATTTACTAGTGACCTATGCAATATTCATCTTGGCCTAGCATCTGATGGTTCCAATCCATTCAGGATCATGAGTAATGCTTACAGTATGTGGTCGGTTATGCTAATATCGTATAATGTTGCACTATAAAATATATAAAAGAGCCATTTATATTTTTACCATTGCTTATTCCTAGACCTACAGCTCCTCGTAATGAGATAGATGTTTATCTACAACCCTTAATCGATGAATTAAGAGAACTCTGGGAGATTGATATTGCAATATATGATTTGATCAGTAAAAAAATTTCTGATTGCATGCGATGATAATGTAGACAATTTATGATTTTTCGATATATGGCAACCTATCTGGATGGAGCACAAAAAAATATTTGGTATGTCTAATTTGCAATAGTGATAGCTGCTTCGTTAGACTAAAGTATGAAGAAAATTATCTATGTGTCATCGTCGATTTTTACCATCTAATCATTCTTGAAGAATCTATCAGAATCGATGTTTCAATGAAAAATTAGAGATGCATGGGCATCTTGTATGATGAGCAGAGATAACATATTGGCGCAACTAGAAACCATTGACAGTGTCAAATTTGGTAAAATTTTTGAGAGTCGCAAGTGAAAATGTAATGAATCAGAGTGGAACTAGATGAAGTGGAGTATATTTTTTGAAATACTTTATTAGCAACATCTCCTACATCATAACTTTGATGTCATGCATATTGAGAAGAATATTTGTGATAATATTATTGGAACACTTCTTAACATCAACAGAAAATAAAGATAATCCGAATTCTTAGCTAGACCTGGAAAGAATGAGATTACGACATGAGTTGCACTTGGTGCCCTGTGATGGTGTGAAATACTTAATGCCAACTGCAAGTTATATATTGCATGAAGATAAGAAAAAAAATTTTATGAGTGGTTAAAAACTGTAAAATTTTTTGATGGTTTTGCCTCCAATATTTCAAGCCATGTGAACTTAAAAGATGGTAATATCTCAGGTATGAAGAGTCATGACTCTCATGTTATGATGCAGCATCTTGTATATTTTGCATGATTTCTCTATTCCAGAGGTACAAAATGTACTTATTGAAATAGATATTTCTTTCGAAAATTATTTTATCGAAAACTTCAAGTTGGTATACTTGAGAAGCTTCAATCAAATATTGTCCTAATTCTGTAAGCTCGAAATTTTTTTTCTGCTTTATTTTTTAACATTATGGTACACTCGACGATTCACCTTCCAAGGGAGGTTTGCTTTGTCAGGCCAGTCCAATACCAATGGATGTATCCTGTTGAGCGGTAATAATATTATAAAAAAATAATTTTTTACTTCATTTACAATCATTATAATTTAATTATATATATTTATATTTATTTTATCATTTTATATGTGCAGATTCTTATATAAATTGAAACAATATGTGCGAAATAAGATACATTCAGAAGGATCAATTGTGGAAGTATACATTTTCATAGAGTATCTTACATTTTGTTCAATATATCTCGATGATGTAGAAATACGATTCAATTATAAAGACCGCAATGCAGATAAGGAATGGGCTGACATTAAATCTATATTATTATTTTTAAGATTAGCGTTCGTCCCATTGGTTGAAGAAAGTACAAACATATAGATATAGAAGAGCGCGGCCTAACGCATTTCTATATGCTAAATAATTGCGAAAGAATCTATCATTTTATAGAGTAAGTATTTTTACATAATCAAATTATATACTTGTCATGAGATAAAATAAATAATAAGCATATATTTATTGTACAGAGCATAGCAACATATTATTGCAACAAAATAATAAAGATACTGAGAGACGACATCAAAAGAAGTTTGTAATTTGGTTCAGACAACGTGTAAGCACTGACAGTTTTATTCAACTTTTTATTATATGTAATATATACAGATGATTTATCATAACTTATACGCATGTTATTACAGATGATGGTAATCTATTATAATAAGGAAGATGGTGCAACTGAAGAACTATATGATTTGGCATGCCACCTTGATTCTAAGGTTTCATGTTATAGCTCATGTATTGTTGGTAGCATGAGATTTCAACAACGGATCATAATATGTAGAGGCAGACTCAAAATAGTAAAATTTTGACGTTAGAAACCGATGGAGATAATGAGATTGAATATTATGGTATTGTAACGGATATTATACAGTTAAGACATGGGTCAAAATGATTTATTTACCTGTTTAAATGCCAATGATGAGATATCAGTAATAATAGGATTAGTATTCACAAAGATGCATATATCACAAGCGTCAACTTTGCAAGAATATGGTACCAATTCAATCTTTTTATAGTCGCTAGTCACGCAAAGCAGGTAATATACCTAAAGAATACAAGATATAAGGTGAATGGCATGTTGTATGAAGGATTACACCAAGAGATGTTTATGATATAAATGTTCGTTTTGAGATATAAGCAAATGAAGACTTCTTTCAGGAAGAACAGAATATGGCCGACTTAAAATGGTATAGTGCCAATATTGGAAGCACATCTCCTCTGATTAGGGATGACTTGCAATCTGATAATATTAATGTCAATGAATTAAATCTGAACATATCGAAGGATGATGATGATAATGATGACAGCTACAAAAATTATGGTGAGGAAGATTATACATTGGTGGATTATAATGATGAAGACGTTGATAATCCTACTGATGAAAATACAAATATTGAATAATAATAAATAATTTTTTCAAAAGAAAACTCATACATCTTATATTGCATACGTCATTTAGTATCGATGTAATTTCCATCTATATTATACTGTCACCAATATATTGTTTAATACATGGCACCAGGAGGAGGACCGCATAGGGTGGCCCGTGCAGAGATGAGATAGCCACATCATTTCCTGCAATGATAGGTTGATTTTATATATTATTATTTTATATTTAATTATTTAATTTTTATCATGTATAATAACTGATTTTAAGCTATGTCATCAAGAGGACCATCTCACAGGAGAGGGTCACATGGAGATGTCGATGCATCTCCATCTCAGCAGCATTCGAGTCATCCAGAGGCAAGCACATCATCTCCTGCCATGACAGATTGATTTTACATATTATAATTTTTATATTTAATTTATTTAATTTTTAATCATGTATAAATAATTGATTTTATACAATGCGATTAGGAGGACCATCTAAAAGAGGGACCCACATGGAGATGTCGGTACCTCATCTCTACAACTGTCTACCATGGTAGACACATCATCTCCTATCATGATAGATTGATTTTACATATTATAATTTTTATATCTAATTTTTTTTAAATTTTATCATGTATAAATAATTGATTTTAAATTATTAGTTTGCTGCAGCTGATACTATCATTAAACGGACTCGTAGAGCCGTCAGAAATAAGAAGCTTGAGTGGAGGAGGGCACATCCTAGGGAGAGGATGAGGGTTGTCATCCCATCGAGATATGCCATGCCAACTCAGTGCCATATCAGAGATCCATATGTATGTGAGGTTGGCATCATTGTCCGAGCATATGCTTTCTTGACGATGTCCGATTGGTGGAGCTTGAGGTTGTAAAAGTACATTCTCTTCGACCATTTATCGATAACTAAATATAAATTACATTGTATTTTTAAATACAGATCTTTTTATTTATTTTATATTTAATTTGATATGTATTTGACTTTTATTTTTTAGATCTTATATGTTGTGTATATATATATATATTATTCTATAGCACGACTTTGATATCGAGAAGATTGATACCCATGCGTGCGGGACGCTATCCTAAGGCATATGAGAAGATTGCTTAAGGGATTCAGATATGAGCTCCATAGCCATTGGAAGGAGGTCTTTGGTGCACGTGGGCCAGAGGGCATGTGAGACACCCCACAGGAATGTTTCGTGCCTCGACAGGAATCTCCTTTGCAACAAGTATGAGGATCCTGCATATTAGATATAATTATTATATATAATAAAAATATGAATAATCGAATTGATGTGGTATAATAAAATAATATGTTCACTAATTTTTTGAATGTATTTACTTATTAGGTCTTTTGCGATTGAAATGCACAGAACCAATCAAAGCTCATGGTGATGCATTATGATGGATCGAAGTCATTTGCAGAGCATCAATATGAGTTGGTAAGTACACATACATATATCTCCAATGATATTTTAGAATATATGTGTCTGTGTACTTACATTTATAAATTTTAGAGGGACATCGAAATAGGACAGCTGCCTAGATAGATTGACATCTACCAGAAGATCCATCGACGAGCGACGGGAATGGCTTCCTGAGACTAGAGAGAGGCATGTAAGTATTAATTGATTAAATTCTATATTTCAATTTCATTATGAAGTTTAGACTTTTGATTACATTTATTTTTTTCTTTAATTAGGACTGGATGATGGAGATACGATCCCAGCCCACTGCTGAAGACTCCACCCTATCCACAAATGACGATATTCGTGATGAGGTGCTTGGTAGGGGATCCAGTTATATTACAAGATTAGGATATGCGATTGTGGCACTCAGCTCCTCTAGAGCATCACATGTTTCTTGTGATGCTCATCTCCATGAGATAGAGAGGAGATATGAGGAGAAGATACATCGAATGAAGGAGGACCACCGTAGATCCCAAGAGGATATAGCGGCCCTACAGTGTGACAATATCAAACTTAGGTCCTAGGTTGCAGCATTTGGGACAAAGCTTGATGAGTTAGTTCGCCGCATGCCTTCCACACTGACTCCTGACGTCTCTACTGATGCCTATGATGATGACTCCACCGATGATGATGATGGATATCCTTCTATAATTGATATTATTTATATTATTTTAATCTATATATTTCATTATTTAGTAAATAATTAATTGCTAAGTTATTTTTTAATCCATTGTAGGTCCGTGATATGGCTTGGCATGTACAGTTTCATTTTATGTGGATATATATATTTTTATATGATATTTTATATCATTGTATATATTTGTTTGCTATATGTGTGGTTGTAAAATAATATAATATTATATATATATATATATATGGATTATATTATTGTTAAAGTTTAAATGAATTTGATTCCGGCACATGTATAAATGAAGAAGGTAATGTAAATATTGTATATATATTATATATATTTCTTTATCTACAGGTTTATAGAAAAAATATAAAATTATCATAAAATAATTATTTTTTGTTAAAAGGATAATTAGTGACATAAAATAAGCACAGGTAAAATCCTTTAGCGATGCTAATTAACATCGGCAAATAAAATATAGCATTGCTAAAGGGCATGCCAGGATGACGGGCATGCCACCATTAGTGACATTAAAGATTTTTTTTCTACACTTGTATTCGGTTGCTAAATAATTAGTGATGCAAAATAAGCGTAGGCAAATTTTTTTAGCAATGCTAATTAGCATCGGCAAATCATATATATATAACATTGTCAAAGGACGTGTCGAGATGCCAGGCATTTCACTATTAGTAATGCTAAAGGTTTTTACCTACACTTAGTTTGCATTGCTATAATAAATTAGTGATGCAAAATAAGCATAGGCAAAACTTATTTTTGACGATGCAAATTTAACATTGCTAATTATTTATTTGATAAATCTTCAGTATCCCAAAAATTAATTTTATGACATTTATTTTAGCATGGATAAATATTTGCATTGCTAAATTCTTTTACTAATGCTTTTTAAGCATAGATAAATTGACCTTTTTCGATACTAATTTTGTATCGACAAAAAAATTTGTTGATGCTTATTTTAAACATACGCTATAAGAAAATATATTTTTTGCAATGGTATTTTCTATCGCTAATAATAACTTGCCGTCGTAAAAGAATATTTGTGACGGCCTTGTGACAGTGGAATGCCGTCGCAAAAAATTTTTGCGACAACTTTTTACGACGGTAATTGCTTGCGTCACAAAAGAACATCGTATAAGATGTATTTGTGACATTTATTTGCGATGAAAGATACCGTTGCAAATAACTTTTTGCCACCGCATTTTACCGTCGCAAATAAATTTTTATTTTTACGACAACTACGGCCGTCACGAACAGTGATAGTAAAAATTTTTTTATTACAGCACTCTACCATCGCAAATAATGGTAGCAAAAAAATTTTTTTCTTACAGCATTTTGCCGTCATAAATAGTGATAGTAAAATTTTTTTACAGTTCTTTACTGTCGCAAATAGTGGTAGCAAAAATTTTTTTATTATCTTCAATACATTATTTACGACGACAAATACCGTCGTAAAAAATATAAATTATATTTATTATTTTTTTTATATAAATGTGCCTGTGAACTTGTAACCATTATTGATATACCTGCTTATCAATTAGAGAGAAAATAAAACATAATACTCAAATATTGAAAATAAATTCATTCAACCAAAAATAACTTGAAATGCATTGTCCAAAATACAATATGCATTGTCCAAAATACAATATCCATTGCTCAAACATAACATAAGTATTCAAACACATATCTATTGTCCAAAATACAATAAAAAGCAAAACAGAATAAAAAATTTGCTTCATGAATTTATACCTGAACCTAAAATAATAAAAATATATATTAGTTTAATAATTATTATAAAAAATATAAATAAGATTATCAATAAAAATAAATTTTTAGAACAAGATTACAATGGAATCCATTTGCAATTCCTGATTTCCTATACCAAAGAATGTGCCAACAATATGAACATGTTCATATTGTTGGCACAAAGGTCTAATGCAAGAATTATTGTGGCACAAACAACGCTGAAATAGCAGTACAAGGCCGGTAGCAGTAAATATACACATGAATACATGCATAAGTGTGTATGTATTAATTTTGCATTTGATGGTACTGGTTGTGAAATATTCTATTAATTTGCTTGCTGCATCAATTTGTTGACTGAGATCCTTACTTTTCTCATTGTTCCAGGTATCATGGTTCACCTATATATTCATGACTCTCCAATATCTGGAGTAATTCATGATCAACATTCAAAGATGTTATTCTTAAAATTGTAGAGGAACTGACCTCTTTCCAGAGTTCTTCTAGCAGTACAAGCTTGAATTTGTGGGGAATAATCATAGGTGGTGGGGTGTTCCAGATGTTCCAGAAAAACTGACTGCATATTACATTCATTAAATGCAAGCCTGAGACCAAGGAACAGTTACTGATGCATTGGAGCTCATATGTAGTATCAGGCATTGTTTTTTACTGAAAAATTATGTTTCGTTCTAGCAGAAAAATCTATATTTGCCCTTCAATCACTTCTAAGATTGTTGTTGCTGGTCGCAGGTATGATATGTTCAGGAACTCCAGGAAATTCAGAACCCTTGCTACTTCAGCTAGGCTTATGAACTTTGGTGGCTAACCAAGGCAGTACAGCAGCTATTGGCAGCCAGATTTTGGAGGACGCTGCTTGGATGCTACTGGTTTTCCCAAATACACTGTCGACCAATCCAAAATGTGATAGATAGCTGTAAACTAGCTATAATTGCTTTGAGAACCAAAAAATTGTCCTAGATTGTTCTCTCTTGAAATGACTTGATGGATCGACATATTCTAGATAATCTCAAGATGGTTGGCAGTAGCCACTCGAATGTATTATACTACCAATAAAGTGATGGTATTTCCATTGACATTGCATTGTGTAGTTTTTGAAAATCATAAGCCCCTCCTACCAAAATTAGTTCATGCAGTTTTTGAAACATTGGTTTACAGAAGTCACAAGAGAGAAGAATGCCAAGATAGTGCATTGTGTTATTCTAAAAACAAATTTGAGGAAGTACAAGATAGATAATGATTGTTCAATTGCCAAAGCATAGAAACCCACTCTTATGAAGAATCAAGAATCAACATCAAAGACAGACACCATCATCAACCAGTCTTTCTCCCACTTTATAAATGAAGCTTGCACTACAAGTAAGAAAGTGTGAAGACCAATGATAACATAAGCTGATGGATTAAGGCCATCAAGACGTTGTGGCAGAAATAATTTTTGCTGTTTAAGGAACAGCATCGGTATTCTAATAGAACAGTATTCATATAACTAAGGAAATATGACATTTTATATATTTATAATTAA
Organism: Elaeis oleifera; assembly: GCA_000441515.1. Classification (NCBI taxonomy): domain Eukaryota; kingdom Viridiplantae; phylum Streptophyta; class Magnoliopsida; order Arecales; family Arecaceae; genus Elaeis; species Elaeis oleifera. Next base: position 76,868 of record KE506783.1, on the reverse strand, counting down.
TAGAACAATTTTAGCGATGTAATATGACCATTGTGCCAACAATACGAACATGTGCCAACAATAATAGAATTTGCATCAAATTCTATGAACATGTGCCAAAAAAAAGGCAAAACAAAAAAGAAAAGAAAACTACAGAAAATATATGACATACTTGACCGCAGAAAACACATGAGTTTGCATCGAATTTCGAAGTGGTGAAAGAGTCATCCCGGTATATTATATGCAACAAAAAGAAAATCTATTAACATACAAACATGTATGGCAATTTGACACGAATGAATTACAAGAAACACTTAAATTAATAATAGAAACATCTATTAACCTCATCAGGCAGCTGAGTGAATCTCTCATTTTCCAATGTATGTGTTTGGTGAGCACTAGATGCATCTTTCGTATCAAAAAAATCTCTACTTCCACCGTCTTGATTAGACCTAGTAGAATAGTACGTCTCTCCATGATAAGTCCAAATCTTATATATCGTCCAGAAACCTTTTGTAATAATATGTTGTTTCACTATATGCCGATCCTCAAGAAAACGATTTTTACACTTCTTACACGGACAATAAATCTTTGCATCGTCTATCTGATTAGCATATGCAAAGTGCAAAAATTTATTGACCCCCTCAATGTACGTAGGTGAAGTCCTTTCTCGCAAATCAATCCAACTTTTATCCATAACTACTATCCACTGATACTATTATCGTTATGTATTCCTTGAAAATCATATACAATAATTTTTTATAAATATCAAAAAGAATAAATTCATATGAAATCAAATTTGGGAGAAGTTAAACATAATAAATGATGAAAAAAAGAACATTGTCAATGATCATACATAATAACTGTAGTTTAAAATTTGTATACACTCATTCGAAATGCTCGTCAAGTAAATAAATTGTAATATCGGTAAATAGTACATGGAATAACTGAATATTTCTTGATACATTTGATTAAAGGATAATTTGAAGGATCATTTGGTGAAAAAAATAATTATCTGAAGATTTATTTATTTTTTAAAATATTACTTTCCTAAATACAAGATGTCCACCGTTGGTTCAGATTTTCACCAATCTCCATTTTTGAGAATAGTCTCTAATAAGTGTAATTATAATTAAAAAAGAATCATCATTATGTTATGGGAATTGTCTCAATGGCCTCTCATCCAGGGAAGAAAGAGAGAGAACATAGAAAGAGACAACCATGTTACCTGAGCTGTGTTTCGCTACATGCAAACAAGTATGTACCTTTCTGTTTCTCTAGGCTTCATTATCAGCAATCCCTTTATTCATCTCTTTATATGGACATTGCACATATCCATCTTAAATCTTCATCCAATTATATTTCTAGACTAGAATCTTAATTTACATGAAAGACATGCCTAGCATGCTTCCTACCCAATCATGTTTTTTTTTAAAAAACAAAGCCCAAACAAAAGTTGTAGTAAAAATATTCATAAAAATATATATATTTTGATTGAAGTTTCCTTCGAGTTTCAAAACAATCATGATATTAATGCTTTTCAATACACTGCATACTTTCCTTCACCATACAAAGATTTTGATGAACTACTCATATGTGGATTTCGAACAAGAGTGATATGCCAAACTAATTTTGTGCAAGGAGAGACATTTTGGTGTATTTATCTGTCTGAATGCTTGTCAGTTCAGATCTTATGAAGAATTTTGCATGACTACAAGATGATGTTTGTGTGCAAATAATTAAAATGCCTCAATCCACATTAGATTATGTAGACATATGCATGTTCACCATTAATCACCATGCAGCTATTACGATTGGATTACAGCCAGTTTCAATATTGCATTAACCTCACAGTTTCAATACATTGCCAGAGCAAGTGGAAACAAAAATATCAAGAGGATTGCACATAATGTATTGAAATGAAGTAGGCTACCATCCCTTACAAAGATATCAGCAGTTAAAAATAAAAAAAGTATAACATACTTACAAATTACTGTTTCCCAATCAAGCTCTCCTCATATTGCATTTTCTTAAGGAAAATGTCACTAAACAACTAGTCTAGTGAAACTTATTGATGTGTAAGGCTATTTTTGTGGCATCTTTGTTGCATTCTGTAACTAAAAAGGTAGGTAAATACTGTTACGTTCTCAGGGTCTGCAATTGTACAACAGGCACATGTGGGCTAAAATTTTATCATTTGGTTTGTGTGATATGTAACTTTATAATGCTACTTGTGTATTGCTTCCAAGCTCTAGGAAAGAATGAAATGTTTGTTCCACATTTAGAATGTCTTGTATAACTATCTGTAAATTACTGCACTTAACACAAGAAAAAGAACAATATCTGGATGGCTGCAGCAGCAAAGTCATATTGTATTGACCAATATAAACATTTATTTTGATAGTGCAAATGCATGTATATAATTAGTTTTTAATGAAAGAAATTATCTCTGAATGTGCTAGATTGCTCATATCTCTAAATCACCATTCAAACCTTATATTATGCAATTGTCACATGGCTGGTGAGCGTGATTCATGGAGTTCAAAGCACAAGCACCCTTGACTTTCTTCTTGCTCAAACTAGTACAGCCCATTCCTTGGTTGAACCAAGAAAGCTGAACAAGGAAGACGTCGATCGGTGATATATATGATTAATTAAAATGACAGTATCTTACCCTGACTGATTAATTAAAATGCAGTATCTTACACATTAGATTAATTAAAATGCAGTATCTTACCGACTGATTGCTGATATATATGACCGCCTTCAGTTCCTTACCGCCGGTGGAGGGGGTTGAGGGTGGGGCCGGGCACTAAGGAGGAAGACGTCGATCGGCTGGCGGTTTTGGAGTGGAGGAGATCCGGAGGGGAGGGAACGTCGGGGAGATCGGGGGGAGGGGAGCGCACGCCGACTGGGTTTAAGTGGAGGAGAACGGGGGGCACAACACGGGAAGGCGTGCCAGGGAGATCGGGCCGGAGGAAGGGGTTTTGGAGCGGCGGAGGAAGGGGGAAGGGGTATTGGAGCGGCGGAGGAAGGGAAGAAGGGGTCTTGGAGCGGCGGAGGAAGGGGGAAGGGGTTTGGAGCGGCGGATTGAAGGACGGGCGGGAGGAGAGCGGCAAGCCGGAGAGATCGAGCACGGCGGGGGTCTTGGAGCGGAGGAGGGAGCGGGATTTGGAGCGGGTGGGGATGGCGGATTGGGGAGGAGAAGAGCCGGAATCGATGGAGGAGGCGGGGGTGGGGGGTGTTATTCTTTTTACCACGGCAGCCGTCGCAAAGAGGGGAAAAAAAAAAGAAGGAATTGAGGCGGGATGGTAGCTTTAAGTATTTTTACCATGGCACAATGCCGTGGCAAAAAAAAAAAAAAAGAAGAAGAAGAAGA
>KE506783.1:14148-28127 GCA_000441515.1 Elaeis oleifera | reverse complement strand
TTTTTCAATTTTTAAATTTTTAATTATAAAATTAGATTAGATCTAATTTTAATCTAAAATTTAGAGAAAAATATCAAAAAATTTGGTTGGCCATTTGGGGCTTCCTTGAGTTCTAGATCAAGAAGAAAAAGAGAGAAGAAGAGAGAAGAATGGTTCTTCTCTTGGATCTCTCTTTTGAATTTTTTTAGATCTTAAAATTTTATGTAACTTTTAACATGAGAAATTAGATTAAATCTGATTATCATCATAAAAATCAAAAGAGAAAAGTTTTCTTAAGGACGTGAAAGGAAGAGAGAAAGATTCTTTCTTATGCGTGAAAAATTGAGAAGAAAGGATTATTCTCTTGATCTCTATTATAGAGATCAGATGTATGGATCCAAAAAAAAGAAGAAGATTTTTTATTATTATTTTATTATATATTTTCAAATTAGTCAATGGATGGTGTCTTCGCGAGCTAGCACTCTCGAGGAGATCGATCAGCACAAGGACTTTATGTGGATATCCATAGAGGCCGAATGCGTGTGCGGCTGCCAAGCATCATGAAAAATCATCTACCATAGATTTTGGATGCGGTGATCTGCTATCCATGCTCAGATATGATATTTTATATTCAATTAATAATTAGATATGATCTAAATATAGATTAGATATATCCTGTACTTGCTGAATTTTAGATTTCAGATGTGCATACATGCATATTAGTTCGTATCATAGATCCTGTATGATGATTTAGATTTGATCGATGCATGCATTATCGATTAAATTGTTAAATCTATATATGTTCTGCTATAAAAATTTTAAAATGTATGCACATCACCCACCATGCTTCCTTTCAGGTCGGAGAATCTGACTGACAACCCCCCATCGGGCACAAAAGTGGGGGTCTTTCCACTTTCGGGTCCGAACATTAGGCGGCTTCACGAGCAATATTGCATCTCGGAGCAATATCAACTCTTCACACCTGGTGCCGATGGTGGGGTAAATGAACTATCATCACATGTTTTATGTCCCTGTCTCAGCTACACAACCAAGGATACTAATGACGGTGGACGAAAATCTGAAGCCCCTCTCTGTTTCCATACGAGGGGCTGAGATCGTCGACCGAGTAAGGCCATCTCTATTTTCGTACGAGTGGGCCGAGCTGTTGATGTGATTGGTCAAGTAATGTGGTCGGATAATTGCATCCAAGTTTCAACTTAAGCCGCATCGTCCTCCTAGGTTGGAAGGCATAGTTGTCGAAGAAGCCGATTTAGGGTGAATTTGCTGATCGTATCCTGATTTATCGATTCTTTAGTAGAGTGAAGGGACGAGGATGACAAATATTGATTGGTGTACTTTGTTTTCTTTTTTTGTAATTAGATATGTAATCGGACTTCGGTCCAATTTTGTAACTCCCTTTTGATAACGAAGAAAGTATTCTTCCAAGCTTTCTTTGTTTGTGTATGTCGAGTTTGTAATGTCTGTAATGTAGAGTGGTCATCAAACATAGATCGATGATCCGACCATTTCGTAGATCTTGTAGAATATCCATTAGTCATGTAGTTTTTGACGTACTTGATTAAGATAATGATGATAAGTCGAATACCCATTATCCGACGTTTGGTCGGGTTTATACGTTCTATCATTTGATAATCGGTGGTAAATCGAATACCTTTGACTGGCCGTAGCCATGTCGGTATAATTTCAATCCGATCTTAATCATTTTAGCATTCTGTTCTACTTAGTTGGCACTAAGTCAGCATATTAGTCTTCTGACTATAGTCAGCTTTTACAATGGAGAGCTGACATTGAAAACTGAGGTGTAATCAGTGGCACAGCTTTTGTAGTGAAAGTCTGTATAGCTGATGTCGGTCTAAGGTTGCAGCCGAGATGTTGGTTCTGCGGGAGAACCGAAATGCAGTCGGCCATTAAGCAGTAGATTTTCTGACTTTCATAATGAAAGTTAGATCTTGGATTGGATCATTGATTGCTCGGCTTCTTCAGCAAGAGCCGACATCTAGTCAGAAGATAGGAGTTGGCTAAGATTCATGATTCTGAAGTTGTATTGCATTCCAAGTGTGTACAAGAATTACTGGTGGTACATCTTCAGATTATCGACGTTTCATGATCAGAGAATCACCGTCCCTTCAAGGGCATCTGGCCTGAGTGTCTCAGATATTTTGTAAGGTCCTTCCCAATTTGGAGACAGCTTTCTCTGATCCAGGGATTTTGAGATTTCTGCTTTTCTCAAGACTAAATCTTCCGACTGAAAGATCTTCGATTTAACTCGGATATTATAGTACCGAGCTATTCTCTACCAATATGTAGCCATGCAGACTTGGACTTGATGTCAGAGTTCTGAAAGGAGATCTAGGTTGGCTCTCTGATATTCTGAATTGCTCGGCTCATTGTATTGTTCTACTCTTGTCGATGGTAGTCTGATCTCGAGCGGGATCATTGCTTCTGTTTCATAAGCTAAATTGAAAGAAGATTCTCTGATCATATGCGAATAAACCCATAGGATCGGATACAGTTCTTTCATCTAGAGGCCTTTGGCCTCATTCAGTCGGGTCTTGAGCCCATGTAGTATTGTTTGGTTGGTTACCTCCATCTCTCCATTTGATTGTGGATGACCGACTGATGTAAGTTTGTGTGTAATATAAAACTTTGTATAAAATTTTTGAAATATTAATTATCAAATTATCGATCATTGTCAGTGATGATGGTGTGCGGTAAGCTGAATCTATAGATGATGAATTTCTGAATGAAGTCCTCTATTCTATTTTCAGTGATCTAGGCTAGAGGTTTGGCTTCCATCTATTTGATGAAATAGTCGATGACAATCACTATGAACTTTCTCTGACTAGATATTAAGAGAAAAGATCGAGTATGTCGATTCTTCATTATGCGAAGGGTCATGATACTACAATCGATGTCAACTGACTAGCCAGTTGATATTATACATTAACATACTTTTGACATGGTTTGCACCTTCAGACAAGTTTAGCTGTATCTTTTTCATGATGGGCCAGTAATACCCTTACCGCAGGACTTTATAAGCTAGCCCAAGTGATTTTCACAGATTTTCTCATGCACTTCTCTAAGCACATAGTCAACATCCGTCGGTCCCAAACACTTCAGCAATGGAAGAGAGAACGACCTCTTGAAGAGATGACCATTCATCATTACATATTGAGAGGCCGTCCATCGAAGTCATTAATCTTTAAGGGATCTACAGGAAGGACCCCATCGATTAAGTATCAGACGATCGAATCCATCCAACTTGATTTGGTAGTTAGCTGCAATACTTCTTCGACTTTGTCGATGCTTGGTTGTTCAAGGCATTCAACGAATGTCCAACCTATCAAGTTGTAAGTGGTTGTTATCAGTCGTGAAAGTATATCAGCTCGAGTATTCTTAGTCTTGGGTATGTGAAAGATCTCGAAATATTTTAAGCTCGTCGTGAGATCTTTCACCTTCTGAAAGTACTTCATCATAATCAGGTCCCGAGCTTCAAATTCACCCTTGATCTGTTCAGTGATCAGTTGAGAGTCGGTGAAGACCTTCAGACTATCAATCTCAAGCTCTTTGGCTATCCTCAAGCTGGCCAAGAGTGCTTCATATTCGGCCTAATTATTCGAAGCTTTGAAGTTGAATCAAAGGATGTATTTAGTGACTACCCCTTCAAAATTTATGAGTATGAGGCCGGCTCTACGACTTTGTGCATTAGATGCTCCATCGATGTGCAGCACCCAGGTCGACCTTAGCTCAGGCTCGGGAGTCGTAGCCTCCTTTATTGTGTTGTCATCTGAATCTTGTGGCTTATCGTCGGATATTATACATTCTGTGAGGAAGTCGGCTAGAACTTGCACCTTCATAGATGGTCGTTGGCGATATTGTACGTCGAATTCATCAAGTTTTACCACCCATTTCGCCATCTACCCTAATGTATCAAGATGATGTAAGATCATCTTCAACGATTGATCTGTCAAGACCATAATTGAATGTGCTTGGAAATACGAACGAAGTCGTAGTGCTGATATAATTAGAGTGTAGATCATTTCTTCGCTCTTGAGTATCGGACTTCAGCATTGTCAAGTACTTTGCTGGTGTAGTAGATCGATCGATGGATTCAATTTTTATCCTCCTGGATGAGTACCAAACTAATTGCTTTTGTTGAAGTCGCCAAGTAGAGATATAGCGTTTCTCCGACCTCCGATTTTGTGAGCAAAGGTGGAGAACCTAAGTATTTTTTAGATCCTTGAAAGACTATCAACATTCATCCGACCATAAGAAGTCTTTCGTCTGTCACAAAGTCTTAAAGAATGGCAAGCATCTCTCATCCGACCTAGAGATGAATCGATTGAGAGCGACGATCCTTCCGTTTAATTGCTATATCTTCTTTTTTGAGCTCAGATGCTTCATGTCGATGATAGCCTTTATCTTTTCAGGATTAGCCTCAATTTTTTATTATGAAATTAAAATTAAAAATTTTTTTGGAGGTTACTCCGAATGCACACTTGATCGGATTTAACTTCATTTGATGTCGTTGGAGTGTGTCAAAGGTTTTCTCCAGGTTTCGAACATGATCTAAAGTTTGAAAGCTCTTCACCATCATGTCGTCCACATATACTTTCATGTTCTGTGCAATCTGCACCTTGAAGATCTTATTAACGAGCCATTGATAAGTAACTTCGGTATTTTTAGATCGAAAGGCATTACTTTATAGTAGTATATGCCTTTGTGGTCATGAAAGCTGTGTGTTCTTTATCTTTTGGTGCCATGCGATTTGGTTATATCCGATAAAGGTATCCATGAAGCTCAGGAGTCGATGACCAGAGGTCGCATCAACTAGCTGATCAATCTTCAGCAACAGAAAGCTATCCTTCAAACAGGCTTGATTTAGGTCAGTATAGTCGATGCAGATCTTTCACTTTTCATTGGCTTTCTCACCATCACCATGTTGGCGAGCTAGTCGGGATATATAGCCTCTCTAATGAAGCCTACTGCGAGAAGCTTGTCGACTTCTTCATCAATGATCTTTGGTCTTTCAGGAGCAAAATGTCACTTTTTCAATCTCACTGGCTTAATATTCGGGTTGATGTTAAGTCGGTGAGTTATTACTTTTAAAAAAATTTGGGCATGTCGGTGGTCGACCAAGCAAAAATATCGACATTGGCTCTGAGTTTTTTATTGGTTATTGCCGCTCTAAGTCGGATAGTTGTGATCCAATTTGGACTGTCTTCTCAAAATTTTTTTCTGTTAATGAGATAAAAACTAGTTGTTCGGCTGGTTCACCCCTCTCCTGATTCTATCTTTGGTCTAATTTTTTGACAAGTAGAGAGTCTTCAAGTTTATTGTTTTGGGTGGAGACAAGAAAGCAGCGTCGGATAAGTTGTTGATCTCCATGTATCTTTTCAATCCCATTTTTAGTTGGAAATTGAACTAGTAAATGGTATGTTGAAACTATTATTTTTAGAGCATCCAGTCCAGGTCGTTCGAATAGGACATTGTAAGCCGAAGGTACTCGGACTACTATGATGTTATGAAGATGGTGCTCTGTTGTGGTTCGGTTCCAGCTGTTAAGGGGAGAGAAATTTCTTCCTCCACTATGATCGCATCTCCTGTGAAGCCGACCAATGGCGTCGAGACTCTCTTGAGTCAATCAATCGACAGTCGCATTCGAGAGAAAGTCGAGTAAACAGAACATCAGTCAAACTTTCATTATCTACAAAGATTTTTTTTATATTATAATTTGCTATTGTTGCCGAAATAATAATAGCATCATCATGGAGAGTTTGAATTTTTCAAGCATCTTCTTCCAAAAAATTATTACATTATTGAGTCATCGTTGTTTGCCAACTCTTCTTCGGAAGTTGCCCCCGGTCCAGTTATTTGGAGATCATGTTGTTCACTCCTACAGTCGGCAGATTATTTACAACTTCCTCAGTCGACTGAGGTCATCGATCGGTAGGAGGTTGAGTCAATGGATCTCTCCGATACTTTCTGAGGTAGCCTCATCGAATCAGGACTTCTATCTCATCCCTAAGCTAGATGCATTGTTTGATATCGTGACCATGATCATGATGGAACCGATAATACTTTCTCCGATCATGATTCCTCGATGATACTTTCATTGGTGGAGGGTGTTGTAGATATTCTGCTCCTTTGATCTCCATAAGGATTTACGCACGGAAAGCAGAAAGAGGAGTATAGGAGTCATACTTGCTGTAAGTCAGCCTTAGACTCCATCATCGGGATGAAGCTTGCTTATTGGATGGTGGACGACTTGATTCAGTCAGAGCTCCTCTCTTTTCTGCTTCTTCTGACTTTTGCCTTCTGTTTGGCATCGATCAGAAGCTCCTTTATCTGCGCGCATATATTTGTATGTACACTCGAGAAGTTTGGTATAAGTTTGAGAGAGTCTTGTCCAATGAATATGTGAATCGAGATCTTCTCAGACCTCTTTTCATGACCGATATGGCTATATCTTCATTGAGGTCCTTGATCTCAAGTGTGGCCGCATTAAAATGGGCCACGAAATCTTGAAGTGTCTCAATCTCCTCTTATTTGATCGAGAAGAGACTGTCAAAAGTTCGTGACGGTCTTTGACTGGTACTGAAGTGAGCCACGACGGAATGTTCTAACTGCCCAAAAGAGTATATACTTCTCGATTGAAGCCTGGAGTACCAGGCTTGAGCAACTTTCCAAAGAGTGGTTGGAAGCCGATACATAGAAGAGCATCGGTTGCCTCCTGAATTGTCATGAGAGCCTTATAGCTCTCAAGGTGGTCAATTGGATCGATGGAACTGTCATATGGCTCCACCTGCGGCATCTTGAACCAAGATGGGATCGGTTCATCTAGGATATGCCGAAAGAGAGGTTGGGCAGTGCGAAAGTCATAATTATTGAAGGATTTCTGACCATCCACCTAAAGTTGGGCGAGTCGGTGGTTGATTTTTGGAATTTGTGCTCATAATCTTCGAACCGCGCTGCTAGAAAACTCCGGGGTAGAACCCCCGATGAAGTTGAAGGAGAAACTGAAGGCATCCGCGACTGTTTTCCATCCTAATATGGTCTAAATGGGAAGTAGAGGGATGCCACGAATGGTGGGTGGCACGACAAGAGTGCGGAGGATATCACTGTTTGTCTCAACAAGAGAGTCGGGATGGCCGCTCCAGAGAAGGAGAAGGTGACCACTGCGGATGGTGGCGACTGTGCCTGGATCGCACCGAATGTGTCACCGGTTGTTCCACCGGTGGCTACTGTGGCTGGGTTTGCTGTTGTTGGAGGCTCTTGATTTTCTCCGTGAGAACATTCATCTGCTGCACGGGTGTAGTAATCTGGACGTCCATGGTAATCACGGGACGCGAGGAACTAAGCTCTGCTACTGGAGGAAGAAGAGGAATCTCTTCCCAAATAGGAAGAGTGCCTTGCCGATCCGGTTGCAGTTGATCGTTGGACTCTGATTTTTGTCATGATGAATATGATTTTCTCTCCTTTCTAGTGCGTCAATCCATTGCGGCCAACTCTCCCATCGCTTGTCGTCAGGAACGAGCACCTGCAAAACAATATCCACACAGACCGAAATTATATCCGGTGGGACCCTCCGATGCTTAAGTCAGAGAGAAAAGTTGGCGAACAGTATTTCGAATCTTTTGAGTGGCAGAGCTCAGGCTAGAAGTAGCTTACCGATGCTGTTGTCTTACCCTTTTTTTATACATGAGATTATTGTAACCGTCGGATGTGGTCCCGCATTTTATGGTGCTGAATTATCGGGCCATAATCATGTAGTGGGTCATTAATTTTAACGGATTATACCATGATATGTGGCAGATAACTGTTCGTGATGGTTATGATATGTTGAGTGGATCAGCCGATCATATATCGGTAGTTGACATGACTGTCGGATGATAACTCTGTGATACCGACAGTTCAAATTATCCGCTATCTGCAGTGGTTGAACATCAGTCGGTCACCGATTGTGAGTTGGTGAAGTTGGTTCTTGAAGTTGGTTTGGTCGGTTGATGGAGAGTCATAACAGTTTGTTCGGTCGATGTCCAATCGGAGTCGTATGTTCGGTCATTCATCTGTTGTCGGGTCAGAGTCGGAAGTCGGTTGGTCTGAGTCGAGAGTCGGTCGGTTTATCCTAACAATATATATATATATATATATATAGCCTAGCATGGAATGATTGAATGGAAACACACGTTTCAAACATTCAGGTTCCATGTAAGTGTCAGGCTTGAAAATTGAGATGATGATGAACGAGCCTGAGAAAGCATCCATTGGAGCAGAATCTGCATTAGGATGAAGAAACTTTTGAGGTAAGCTTTTCTCGAAAGTTTTCGGGAGATCAGCACACATCCCTGTAATTAAACATGTTTCTGCTTCATAAAACATTTTGTTACATCAAAATGCAAGAGGAAGTAGACTCGCGATAACGAGAGATATTAGCCTACCAGAGAGCAAGGGCTTCTGAAAAATGTGCTCATTCTGAAAGGGTTCTGCGAAACCACCATGCACCCGAAGCTGAACCCGGGAGTTTCCTTCGCTTGCACACTAATTTGGTGGTGTCTTCGTTTTTAACGTTTGTTTTACCAACTAGCGAGTCTTTGTATCTACTGGTGCAGCATATGTGGATTTGGCTTCTTCTTGAAGCAACCGTGTTACTGTATTAGTCTTTATATTTAATTTAATTGGGTGCCTATATCATCTCATTCCATCAAAAAACTTTAGTGGTGTCTTCAAGCTGTTTTTCGATTGCCCTATATTAAAAATATCAAAAAAGGAATATTGATGAAACTGAAAGTGCAAAAGCTCTAAAACCATTATCGAGGTAAAAGATATGAGTGAAAGAACAAGTGCCGTAATATGTATTGAAATATGACTTCATATAAAGTCAATGCAATAATTCTTTGCCATATTTCTGGAGCTAATCAAAGAGTATATATGAGTTTTACCACAAGTTACTAGCGTTACCCTAACAAATCCCCACGTGCTTTTGATCCAATGGAAGAAACAGCACATGAGATAACCTCATAAGAAAATTACCATAGGAAGCCACCAAAACAAAGTTAAGAAGAAAATTACCATCTACATGATCCAACTTGAATCCTTGATCTCCAAATATACTCATTCTATGACATAATTAGAATCAAGGATTTAAGTTCCCGTGGAATATCTTGGGATACTAGGATGCAGTACCATCCAATGTGTTGGACAAAATTATCTCATATCTTTAGGGCATCTTCTATCCCAATTGTCAAAATAGAGGACGATAGTATATGTCTTGTTCCATAAAAATGGGGATATCATCCCATAAGATTTAAAACTTTGATCAAAATTAACCATTAATCTAAAGAAACCTACGATTAGACCTGGGAAGGCTCCAAATAATAGCAAAAAAATCAACTAGTAAGAAGATAGCTATGAATGTTGAACTTCTTAATTTGAAGATCTTGATCTGATTATAAGGAAATCATTTGAATTTTACAATCAACAGATAGTATGATTCTTAATTAATCCCATATTTCTTATCCTTATTTACCTCATCAAGTATGTTTCTTTCTTGAAAAAATGTTTTTTTCTTGAAAAACCTTAACTCGTCATAAAAAAATATAGATGGGTTCTCACAATTTATTAGTTATTAAATATCTTGAAAAACTTTAAGAATCTTCCTTACTATTAGACTTGTTCATGGACTGGACAGTCTGCCCGTCCCACCGAAGCCCAAAGCATTGCAAACAGGGGCCTAAGTGTATACTCCACATATAGCCTAGAGGATGAACCTGATTCAAGTAATTGGCTCAATCTAAGAGAAGTGAACGAAGGTGGTACAATTCTTGGTTTGCTGCTTCTACACTTAGCTATGCTCCTCGTCCCGTGATCTCGTCCTCTCTCCTCTATGTGAGATCCTGGCCCGGCCTGGAATGGACCACCTAACCCAATTGAACCAGAGCCCACCTTTTAAAGCGGTCCCCATCCTTTTCTCCGAGTCCGAAACAGGGGATTTATCCTAGTTCCTTGCGATGCCACGCACCCATGTCCCTGCTCACTTCTTCTCCTTTCCATCGCTCTCAATCTCCGACCTAAGAACTGTCACCAAAACCTTGGATAGCTGTCAATTTGGGTTTCATTCAAAGAAATATTCGAATTAGATCTGATTTTATGGTATTCTAGTTGGTCTTTGTTATGTTTCGTTAATTTTGATGAACTTTTGAATTCACATGCACTTAAACTGCTGCCTTTGTTCTTTGTTCTATTTGAATTTTGCATTACACCCGGTCTTGAAGTGGATCCTTTCAATTCCTCTTATACAAAGGTTTTTTTAAATTTTTAATAACTTGCATTTATGTAATGGAGGATCAAGTTGAAATAAGAACTCATGGTTCAAACTATTAAGTCAAGTACTTATTACAACTTTTGTTCTTAGCATAGGATGTCGTAGCAGCATTTAAAAAAAAAAAGAACAAATACTTCGTAGATGTTTAATTCAACAAGTATAAGGCAATCTTGTCCTTGGATCACTTGTATCAAGTAAGCTCTCTGTTTCCTCGGGATCATTTTGCTCCCATGAATGCCGCCATTTTCTAAGCTTTTCGAGCTCCTCCGCTACTTCTTTCATGGTGGCCTTTCGTCCCCCCTCCTATTTAACATTGCATTGCAAGCTCAGCAATATGTTCGAATAACTCTGGTCTTCCTTCATCCTTAACTTGATTGTCCACAATTTGCAGAAGCCTATCCCCGTTCATCGCTCTCTCAAAACATGATAAAAGGCTACGCTTTTCCTGTGATCCCTCAACGTAAATTGCTTCCTTCCCTGTCAGAAGCTCCAGAAGAATCACCCCAAACTATAAACATCACTCTTGTTAGTTAATCGACCTTCTGCTTGGAATTCTGGATCCAAATAACCCCAAGTTCCTTGAATTACTGAAACGTACTGAGTTTGATCATTGGGAACAAGCCTTGAAGCCCCAAAATCAGACACTTTTGCAGTAAATTTCTCGTCTAGGAGTATGTTAGCAGACTTTACATCACCATGCACGATAGGTGGAGAGGCCCACGAGTGCAGATAGGCGAGTGCCTCTGCAGACTCTACAGCAATCGTGAGACGCACATCCCAGTTAAGTGGGGAATTCTGATTGTGCCCATGGAGGTGGTTGAAGAGGGTGCCGTTGGAGACAAATTCATAAACCAACATGGGAACTTCAACTTCCAAGCAGCAGCCTAAGAGCTTAACCACATTTTTGTGGTTTATTTGGGAAAGGATAAACATCTCCTTCGCAAATTCTTCGTTTTGGTCCTGTTCCATTTTCTTAGGCTTCTTGATGGCTACTATTCTTTCATCTTCCAAAGTTCCTTTATAAACGGTGCCAAAGCCTCCTTGTCCTAGTATCTGGTTTGTGCTAAAATTGTCCGTTGCTTGTTTCAGTTCTTCAACCGTGTAAATCTTAAATGCAACACTTTGCGAACTGATTTGTTGCTGTAGTAGATACCCTCCATTTTGCTCAAAGAACCTTTGCTTGGTCCTAACGAGCTTTCTCTTTGCACGTATAAAGCAAATGAGAACCATGAAGAAAATGCCAACACCGAAGCCTGCAAATAGCCAATAGATCCAACATTGAATCGAAAATGCAGAAGAGTAAATTTTTGACAGGGTACATATTGATCTTTTGAAAGAATACTTGGAATTCTAAACATCTGCGAAAGGAAGTATAGGTCAGCGCAATGTTGGTTCAAGGGGTGGACCGACTTTGACTTGGTTGTTTTCAATTGCCCCATAAATCTTTTATCTATTGGACCATCCCATCCCATGTATAACCTCCCTTTCATGCATATGATAATCCCCACAGCAAATTAGCAACTGCAAGAAAAGTTATTAGTATTGCAGCTATGTGCGCCTTATTCAAATTTTCCATGGCTCATTAATTTAGTTAAAGATCAAAGGTTCACCCAGTTTCTGAGTACGGAAACTCATATTATTTTCCCCAAAATTTGAAAGTACTGGTACGTGATCTGGTCGATTCATCACATGGCTCGTGCGTTCGGTGGGTATGTCAAATATATGCTAGGTAGTTGAATTGGACTGATGGAAAACTTACCTCCAGCCAGCATCGTTGGCAAGAGAAACTTGTCTTTGCCTCGGAGTGGACTGCAACTTTCTATCGTTGCGTTACCCTGGGTTCCGGAGGGCACGTGCAGGTATAGTTCCCTGGTCTGTTAACGCAAATCCCATGGCAAGGATACTGCTTCGGGAGCTTGCACTCGTCGATGTCTGCAGATTCGATTAATTAAATCCATCGTAAAACTGCAAGCTCTCCGATCGGACAAAATAAATAAATAAATAACGAAAAACACGCGGGGATATCAGTGATAAGCTAGAAGGTGAAACTAGAGAACCTTGGCATCCATTGATAAGATAGGGATTGCCATCATATCCCGGCAAGCAGCTGCAGGTATATCCAGGGCCATTGCTTGCATCCTTGCACACGCTGTTGTTGCTGCGACATGCATAGGTCGTTGGATCCGCTCTTGCAACCCGGCACGACTGGTTCCTTATGGCCCAATCCAGCACCACCGGGGTATTGTTGTGGTGCTTGACGGCGAAATCATAGGAGAGATCGGATCTGCTGAAGTTATACGAGTCCTGGGCTATCAGGAAGGCATAACTGCAGGGACTGATATTCCAAGTTTTGCTGTAGTCGTAGTTTCGGAAGTAGATATTTAGGTAGTCTAGCTGCTCTGGGATGGAAGTCTGGCAGCAGCCCATGTTGGAGCAGGAGCCATTAGTGATGCTCGCCTCATTCCAGCAGTAGGACACGCAGCCACCACCGTATTGGTAGTCATCCTCCTCGGTGTAGGCAGCCAGATGCGCCAGAGTGAAGCAGCCCAAGGCGGTGAACCTGTTGCGGGTGCTCGAGAAACGTAGGCTGGCCGCGGCGCGAGGTTGACCTTGGGCGTTTGTTTGAGGACCATGCTGGTCTCGTTGTAGCACTGGTAGGACATGGGTATGGTCGCACGTACCTCGGCTGGTGCTAATGATATATGGGTGATCTCGACTTCCAGGGCCAAATCCGGGATGAGAGCTCTCGGGCTGCCGCCGTCGCAGATGATGTCGAAGCCTCCTCTGAAGCAGCCCGGTCCGATGCCGAAAGGGTAGGGACGGCGATGTTGCCGCACTTATCAGGGCAGCCGGGCAACGCCAGCTGCTCCGATGAGGATGATGCTACCAGCAGCATCAACAACAGCTGGAGCAGCAACAACTCTCTCTTACAAGCCATTCCCACTCTCTTCTTTGTTAGTCTTCGGCGGAAAAGGTCGCAGGAGGATCGGCATATATCATGTATGGGATGGGAGAATCGCCTAACCCTCGCAAATGATGATGCATGATGGGGTTGCAACTGCCGTCATAATATATGATTATGTGCAAGTAGTTGGTAACAATACATAGCACAGCCATGTGTGTGCAACGTGTGGGTCCACATCTCAACAGTAGAGACGATAGTGTGAACAACAGGCTACTGCTACGCGTCTCCCATCGCTGACTTCAGGCAGAGGGGACCCGAAGACAAATTATTGTATCCTATACCTAATGTACCAGCTCAGTGATAGATATACTGGATGTATCAGTAGTGTGATGCCATATGTGCCAGCTCAGTGATATACTGGATGTTCTTGGTTTCATCGCCTATATCCCATGGCACCGGCTGTTGTTCTTGAGAGGTGCCACCACCGACGAGAGACTGTGGAGCTCGGATAGGTGGGATTTTGAGACGATTGTCGGTCTCGATGAGGTGGGTGCGGGAAGGGACGATATGGGCGTTGCGGGCGGGGGATTCCTCGGTGACGGATAGCAAGCATGCTTGGGTCTTCTAAATCTCCCCCTTGCTTTTAAACATAAACATAAAATCAACACCTTGTTTTTGAACTCGACCGTTGTGATGGCCCGACCCAAGCCCAGGCCCATGTTCCCGAATCAAAGCCCAAACAAAAACAAA
>KE506781.1:95026-119711 GCA_000441515.1 Elaeis oleifera | reverse complement strand
TACTCTCACTTTGGTGTCTCCACACCATAGACTCAAGACATATCTATCCTAAAAAAGCGATCGTACACCAACCTTCCGGATCGATCACCATCCTCATGATGATCCTATGGTCAGGAGCTGTTTATGAGTTAGTTATGTAAATTCATGCCTTAAATTTCAACTCTTGAAAATATGAATTAACATTTCTACTAACTCAAAGGATATATCACAGACTTAATGTATACAATGTGATAGTAGAATAATCCTTTTATTCATTTATAGTCAAAATTACAAATTTATCCTTAGATTTGTACAAGAATGTATCAGCCAATCTGGCATCTAGGGTATATATCTAACAGGTACTTTCTTATATCAAGTCATATCTAAAATTAATTAAATTATTCTAATATACTTTATAAAATCTGAAGCTTGTTGTTTGCTCTATACATTATGTATTTCAATGTTTGCCATTACTTGCTATGATTTTTGTCTTGGTCATATTATAAATTAAATTATAACTCTTATATTTGATGTTTTAGTACCAATACAATTCACCTTGAATAACTCTAATTTAATGAAAAGGGCGTGAGAGAGTTAGCTAAGTATGGCTAGAATGACTAAGTCTAAGTTTTTTTAAAAAAAATTAGCTCTTGAACCCAACATACTTTGATACATTAATTTAAAATAATTAAATACTCTAAATTTGATCTTGCATGCATGCATGCATGCATCCTTGAGCTCCTTAATTACTCTAAAATTTGATTGGCATAAACATGATTTATTATAATTTTCTTGATGCACTCTAAATAGTCAAATGTAACTTTTTGATGTTATCAAAAGAGAAGAGAGGATAAGTTGAGCATATGCATAAGCCAATCTAAATATTTTATGATTTATTCATGAAGTATGTTCTTAATGCATCAACTTATTTATTTCATATTAATTATGATAAATCAGAATAAATTTTAGAATCATACTACTTTATTTTGTACATATTAAAGTTTTATCATCATAAAAAGAGAGAGATAGTTGACTCAAGGATTGATTTTAATAAGTATAAATATTTGAATATGATACTAATGATTGTGTGTTCTTAGAGTAGTTAATTATTTTATCGAGAGCACAATGAGCTTGAATATTTAAAGAAGCATAGAGAAGCTTAGAAGAAAAAATCTTAAAGTTGAAAAAATATTTGAAGTATTTAGAGAAGTATTTGAAGTATTTAGAAAGCCTTTAAAGTTGAGGAGTCGATCCCAAATTTCTTAAGTCGATCCTAAAGATCTATGTCACGATCCGAGCCCGGGGTCACGACCGGCGCATAGGATGGACTAGCCAACCTAGCAAACCTAACGAAAATATAAAATGGGATAAATCAAATATACAAAGTCTACCAAAAATTTGGCAAAGGTTCCCCTAAAAGTTGGACATTCCCAAAGTACGATTCCCTATCTAATCCAGCATATTCATACATACATTTATATACTTAGACTTCCAACAACCATAATATCTATACAAAGCGCAATAGAAGTACATACATATCTACCCAGTCATTTCAATTAAGTAAGCACGGTGGAAGCTAGATCCAACCTGTAGATAATGGAGCACATCTAGAGTTTATACACAACCAAAGTTTACCAAAGAAATACAACTACAAGGCAGCAAAAGTAAATGCCCATATATGCAAGTGCTGGGCCCACCAAAAGAGGATTGCTTCTATCAAGCTAAGGAACCTAGATCCTTCTCAATACTAATATCTGAAAAAAAAATATACAAAACAACAAGGTGAGTCACCAGACTCAGTGAGAGATAATATATCTATAATGAATGTAGGACAAGCTCAAGCATGAGTGTTTAGATAAGAAAGCATTCTTACAATTTTTTCAAAAATAGAAACAAAATAACTTTTCGATCAAGTAGTGTATCGAAATAGATGCAAATTAATAACCACGAATTGAATAATTCTCTAAACCAAAATTAATGAAAAAAATTATTGTACTAAATTTTACGGTAGTCACATACCCAATGTATGAAGGGAGGTCTCAAATCCAGAACCAAAAGTTACTCGCTTATTCAAGACTTCACCAAAACTGCACATATGTATCGACACATTGGACTAACACCACCCATGTTAGCTAGGGAAATGAAACTGACTATATCAACTAAACATCAACACGTCAGGCTAACACCACCTCTGTTAGCTAGAGAAACAAAATCGGCTATGTCGGCCTACATGCCGGGCTAGCACCTCTCTTGCCAGCTAAGGTATTCAAAACATAGTGCACCAAGGCCAATGCCAACTGCCGCTAGCTACAGTATTCTATCAAAATTTCCTCACACAAAAGCTTATTATCAAAACACAATTTATATTTCATTTTCTCATGCAGAGATAACCAAATGAAACCCATCATCAATATCATATTTCCAATATATCCATTGTTTTCATATCCACTTTTCTTATTAATAGTCAATGGTATTCATATCATATATCAAAAGAAAAATTTAAAGGAACTTGTCCCAAGATTCACATAAGCTCTAACAATTGAGAAAATCTGGACATTTCCAAAGCTCTTTCATCACAAGAATAAATAGTTTCAATATGTTCATTAAGACACACATGCTAAAATAAGATGTTAAATAAAGTTTCAATTTGCTGAAGATCCTTAAAGGAGTGTAGCATATAATACATCATTTTCATAGGGTCAAATAACATGAGATAAACATGCCAAGAGTGTTCAGAGGATACAAAACATATCCTAAAGTATATTATCGACTCACTGCACAAGCCAAAACTAAAGGGGTCCAAGTTTATGTTGCCTTGGAGCCGATCGAAGCAATGGGAGGAGCTCCTAACGAATCTCTTATGGCTACTAGATCACCTTGGTGTCTAACTCATTCAGAACACCCTTTTTTTCGAGCTCTATTCCATTCCTTGGTTAGCTGAAACACTTTAGCTACTAACACATGTACAGCTTTTCCTTCTTCTTCTCCTTTCAAAGGAGTTTACCATCAATTTACCCTTTCCAGCTGACTTTCCTTTGATTTTCGGTTAAGAGGATGACTTTTCTCAGCCTATCTTCCTCTCTATCTCGTTCTGTTTTTACTAGAGAGTCGGAACATCCCCAAAACAAGGAAAATCAATGAACAGCCCCTTAGGAAATAATTTAAGAACTTATCTGGTTAGTTGTCAATTTGATGAATTAGCCAATAATTAACTTGATTTTCTATCCCTTTATTTATGCAAATAGTTACTGAGTTGGCCCCGTAAAATATTTTTAAATCTCAAGTTAAAGCACCTCAATTTTGACCCACCGTCCTGCTGTTCCCGCAGCTTAGTCGACTCAGTCTCAGACTGAGTCAGCTCAGTCCACAACTGAGTCAACTCGATCCAAAACTGAGTTGACCCATCAATGTACCACCACAATCTTTATAATATATTTCTATTTTCTGTGACTTAGCCGACCCATTAATAAACTAAGTTGATCCAGTCCCTTGGTTCCAAAACTGATTTAGTATTATTTTTTTTATTTTAAGTTAATGTCCTCATTTATTTACTATCCATTAACTTTCAAATATAAATATAAATAAAAAATATCCTCCTATTTAGAATCAATAAAAATAATAGAAAAATTAAAATCCTTAAGAATAAAAAGTCAGAACTTGAATTTTAGTTCAAATTTTTTCAAACCTGAAACTTTTAAAACTTTTCTTCTTCAGAATGAATAGATTAAAGGATCTCAAAAATTTATTAAAATTATTTTAGGGCTCACTAATATCCAAGAATCAATTACTATCAATTTAGTTTTAAAAAAATATATTTTATATAGCCCTCCATATAGGTCCTAGTTTCCAGACTTAAAAATTTTTTCAGGATCCATAATGGTAAATAGTCACAAATTATGCCCAAATGACTTCAACAAATTTTGACAAAATAAGTTTAATTTAAATAATTTATAATTAAGATTAAATAGCTTATAAGATCAATCCTAAAAACTTAAGCTAACACAAAGAAACCACATGTAATCTGAAAATTCTATACAATACCAGGGTATTACAATCTGTGAGTCGACTCTCTTAAAAAAGATAGAAAGCAAGATTTTTCAGATACAATCTCAAGTCAACTCCTACTTATCTCGAACCGACTCCAAGTCTGCATGAGTCAACCCTTACTTGATTTGAGTAAACTCAACGGTGACTGATAGCCTAATAGCTCATTTTTTTGTAAGCTTTTAACGAACAAATCTAACTTCCAACAGTTAGTTTGACCTCTTTAATAGCTAGTATACTTTCTTCAACTAAATTTAAGTGTATTTAGGATATGAAATCGATTGGAGAAGTGATCTTAGAGTGGAAACAAAAGAAATAGAGAAATAAATGCTTAGGGCTTAAAAGGCTATCTTTAAGAGTATATTTAATTTTTGAGAAAAGAGAAGATTCAAGAGCATTTATTAAGTGAGTTACCTTGAGTACATCTAGGGCTGAAAATGGATCGGGTTGGGTTGGGCCACACCTCTTTCTGAGCCTAGTCCAAAATATTTTTTTGAGCTTCAGACCAACCTCAGGCCTGAAAAGTTTAAATTTAAGGCTCGAGCCAAGTCTAAGCCCGGTCCGAACCCAACCGGGCTGTTCCGAGCCCAAGCTCGAGCCTAAGACCCAACCTGAACCCCCTCCCTCTCCCTCTATTCCTCTCATTCCTCTCTCTCAAAACTTCCATATGACTTTGTTGGACAAACTAGGACCACTGTGGGAACCTAGTGATTAGCCAGCAACCGAAGAAAGAACACCTAGATGTAGAAGCACAAACAATGAAGATCAAGGGCAATCAATGATGCCCTAGCTTCGAGAGAAAAGAGAGGAGAGAGTTCTTAGGAGAAAGAGCTTTTATTGATTTATGGTATTCAGCATACATCAAATTCTTGACCTAATTTCATGTATATATACCTATACAAAAGGATCAAGTCCAAACTCAACAAAACTTCCAATAGCTAACTTAACGTGATTGTATACCCCAAGTCCATGTACACCCATGTCTTGCCATGCACTCACCTCCTTAGAATTAATTCCAGTCTAAATCATGAATTAGCTCCTTAAGACCTCTTTAACCAAGATCTTAAGTCACCTAGGATCAAACTAGACCCTAGCCCAACAAAATTTCGTACAGCTTTTGTTCGAAAATTGAGTCGACTCTTACTGAGATCAAGTCGACTCGATGGGAACTGAGTCAACTTGTACTGAGATCGAGTCGACTCGACAGCATGCCAGCCACAGGTTTTCGAAATACAGCTCTCTGTCTGGCAGCTTCTTTGAGATTGAGTTAACTCTTATTGAACCGAGTCGACTCGCCTGGAATCGAGTCGACTCTTACTAAGATCGAGCAGACTCAAATATCTCCTTTGGCTGAACCTTCTACTGGCTGGATTCCTTAACCCCTTGGCCTATTTTCAACTATTTCAAGGCTTGAGAGTACCACACCTGAGCTTACAATCTCCACCTTAGTGCTCCCAAGTCCTTGTGACTCAGCCTTGTCTTTCAAAGCCATCCGTGCCACACATGTACCAAAGCTATCATGGGAAGAACTTTTGTAAGTGCATCCGACTAGTTCTCCTTTGTATGAATTTTCACGAGCTCCACTTCACTTTCCTCTACCAGCTCTCTGATCTTGTGGTACCGCATGTCTATATACTTTATCCTAGCATGATAGATTGGATTCTAAACTAGATGCAAGGCACTCTGACTATCACTATGAAGTACCACTGTCTATGCTCTACTCCCATCTCTCCGATGAGTCTTTTGAGCCAAAGACCCTCCTTCACTACCTCTGTGATCCTAATATACTCGACCTTTGTGATAGATAAGGTCGTGATTGGTTGAAGGGTAGATCTCCATAAAATCGGTCCACATACATGCTAAAAACATAATCAGTGGTAGACCTCCTCGTGTCCCGATCACTTGCATAGTCAGCATCCACAAAATCTTTCAGAGGATCTGAAACATCTGACATCCTTCCACATCCTCCTTGCTGCTCAAATGTCAGACCAAGGCTTCGGGTTCCTTGTATATATCGAAGAACCCACTTCAGTGCTTTTTAGTGCTCTTTTTCAGGATTGGTCATGTATCCGCTCATCTGGCTCACTGCATATACTATATCAAGTCTGCAACATACCATGACATACATCACACTTTCCACGATGCTGGCATAGGAAACTCTTTCCATGTACTCTTCTTTTCCTCTGTTTGAAGGCATTGCTGCTTTGAAAGAGCCATATGACTAGCTAAAGGTGTTCCAACTGTTTTGGCCTTCTTCATCCCAAACCTCTTCAATACCTTGCTAATGATCTTTCCTGTGATAAGTGGAGAATACCTCTGCTCCTATCTCGACAAATCTTCATGCCGAGTATCTTCCTGGCTGGATCTAAGTTCTTCATCTCAAACTCTAAAGACAATACACCTTTCAACTCATCCACTGCTTCGGCACTCCTACTGGCAATAAGCATATCATCCACATACAGAAATAGATACATAGCATCATCCTCATCCATATCTCTGACATAAACACAGTTGTTATGTTCATATCTAACAAATCCAAGGCTCAGTACAAAGGCATCAAACCTTTTGCACCACTGATGGGGTGATTGCTTCAGGCCATAGAGAGATCTTCTGAGTAAACATATCTTTTCCTCCAATCCAATCTGAATGAAACCAGCTGGTTGCTTCATGTAAATCCTCTCCTCTAGGCTTTCGTGTAAAAATACCGTCTTCACATCCATCTGCTCCAACTCCATATCATGCTGAGCTATAAGCGACAGCAACATCCGAAATGAAGTATGACGCACCACCAGAGAGAATACCTCAATGTAGTCCACTTCTTCTCTTTGAGAGTACCCCTTGGCAATAAGTCTTATCTTAAATCTGACTCCATCTTGATTTGAAGGTGCCTCCTTTCGTGTGAATACCCACTTAGAACTGATTGCTCGAGCACCTCTTGGTAGATCCACTAGCTGCCATGTCTTGTTCTTTTCAATGACTTCATCTCTTCCATCATGGCCTGCATCCATGATTCCCGATCTGGACTCTTCATGGCCTCCTCGAATACCTCTGAATCGCCATTAGCAGTGATGAGATCATATGAAATGATCTCATCAATGCCATACCTGATCGGTCTGTGGATAGTACACTGAGGCTTGTGCAATGCCACTCCCACTGGTGCATTCCTTATACCTAATGTCTGTGGCTCCTTCTGCACCTCCATCTGAACAGCTGGTCCTCCACTTGAGTAAGACCTCTTCTACTCAACTCCACCTCAATAGGTACACTTCTGTAGATAGAAGTAGACTACATACTATCAGCCTGTGATTGAGCATCACTGTCCATCTTATTCTCCAGGTCCACCTGTACTCTTCGACCTCTCCAAGATGGTCCTCTCATCAAAATAATGTCCCTATTGATCACCGACCTCTGTGCTTGAGCATCCCACAGTAAGTACCCATTGATGTCTTATGGATACTCGATGAATGTCATTTTCTGAGACTTAGGTCCAGCTTACTTCTTTCAGTTGCCTCCACATGTGCATAGATTGGACAATCGAAAACTCTCAAGTGGCTAAGCTCCACCTTTCCACTCCAGACCTCCTCTGGAATGCTCCTATTCAGCTTGCAATGAGGGGACCTGTTAATAAGAAATATGAAAAGTTATAGCATCACTCCAAAAGACTTTGGGAGTGATGTCTGTAGCCTCAAACTCCGTGCCTTCTCTATCAGTGTCCGGTTCATCCTCTCTACAACACCATTCTGCTGAGGGATCATTTTCACTGTGTAATAGCGTTTAATGCCATTCTCCTCATAATACCTCCTAAACTCCAGACTTATGTATTCTCCTCCATTATCTGACCTAAGGCACTTCACCTGTTTTTCTATCTCCTTTTCTACCTCAGCTCCTCAAGCTCGAAATCGGACAAACACCTCTGATTTCTTCTTCATCAGATATAGCCACACCTTTCTTGAGTAGTCATCAATAAATGTGATAAAATATTTTGCCTCACCTCTAGCTGAAATAGGAGCCAATCTCCAAACATCTGAGTGCACTCAATCCAGCACTCCTACATTATGCTTGGTACTATTGATAAACTTCACCCTATACTATTTATTAAAGATGCATGGCTCACACAAATCGTTGCCCTCCTTCTTCAGGACTGTAATCATACCTCTTCTACTTAACTCCGTGAGCCCTCGATCACTCATGTGACCCATCCGATAGTGCCACAGTCTATACATAAGCCATTCCTCCTATGCCACTGCAAGCACCTCTGCACTATCATTCACCACTGAGCCTTCCATCCTATAGAGATTGTTGCTCAGTCTTCTTCCTCTCATCACCACCAAAGCTTCCTTAGTAATCTTCAAGCATCCACTTTTCGGCTGGCTGCTAAAAATATATCCTTGCTTCTCCAAGTAGCCCAAAGATATCAAGTTCTTCTTTAACTTCGGTGCATGCTTGATATTTGACAATGTATGAATAACTCTATCATACATCCTCACCCTAATAGTACTAACTCCGACCATCTTACAAAGATGATCATCACCAAGGCTTATAGTCCCTCCATCTAATCTGTCATAAGTGACAAACCACTCCCAATATGAGGTATAGTGATATAAGCATGCCGAATCCAATATCCATACAGTATCACACTCTATGGATCTATCTAATACAACTAGTAAATCTTCTCCACTGCTCATAGATGTTGTATCATCATTCTTGCTGGCCTTTCTTTCTCTGATTTCAAAAGAAGACAATTCCTCTTCAAGTGGCCAGTTTGATGGCACTTGAAATACTTCCAGATTTTCTTCTGATCTTGACCTGCTCTTGGATTTATCCCTAATATTTTCTTTGATCTTTCCTACCTCTTATTCACAATCAAAACCTCAAAGTTATGATTACCCTTGCAGATCTTTCCCTTTTGCTCATTAGATCTGAGCACTCCAACAACTTCTTCATAGTTTAGGGTCTCATTTTCATAAACTAAAATTGTTATGAGACTATCATATGATCTTCGGATAGAACACAGTAGTAATAATACCCTATCTTCCTCATCTATCTTCATATCCAGACTCATCACCTCTGAATAGACTTAATTAAATCTCTAAATATGAGCAACGAGATCTCCTCCTTTGGGCATCCTCAGACTATACAGCTGTTTTTTCAACAACAGCTTGTTCATTATATTCTTCCCATGTATATATTTTCTAGTCTCATCCAGAGCTCCTTTGCTGTAGTCTCTGCATAAATCTCAAATAACACCTGGTCAGCCAAGCACATCCTGATGGTACTAAAGATAATTTCTTCCAACTCCTTCCAGTTTTCAGCACTAATCGTTTCTGATCTTTTCCTTACTAACACCTTGTAGATCCTTTGCTGAACCAGCAAATCTTTTATCCTTTGCTACCATAAGATAAAGTTTCTCTTGCCATCAAATTTTCCAAAGTCTACTTCAAATCCACTTGAAGCCATCATCACAAACAAGTGAAATCTACACCCTAACACCTTTCTGCAATCACACACCAAAACGTCCTTTGTCGTAGATCTATCTAACCTAGATCTACCTTCCAACCTTCTCTTTCACCTCTTCCATGTGTAGAACCACTCCACCTCAATCAGGAGATCACCATGAAGAAGACAAGAGGAGCTAGGGATAAAATCTAGTGCTGCAGAACCTGGATGCAGAAAATCCTAGGCTCCTTCTTTCCTCCATGCAACCTCCGCTCTGATACCAAATGTTGAAGAAACTAGGCCTGACATGGGAACCTGGTGATTAGCTAGCAACCAAAGAAAGAACATCTAGATGCAGAAGCACAAACAATGAATATCAAGGGCAATCAATGATGCCCTAGCTTTGAGAGAAAAGAGGGAGAAGAGAGTTCTTGGGAGAAAGAGCTTTTATTGATTTCTGGTATTCAGCATACATCAAATCCTTGACCTAATTACATGTATATATACCTATACACAAAGGGTCAAGCCCAAAACTCAACAAAACTTTCAATAACTAAATGTAATTGCACACCCCAAGCCCATATACGCCCATATCTTGCCATGCACTCACCCTTTAGATTTAATCCCAGTCTAAATTATAAATTAGCTCTTGAAGACTTCTTTAATCGAGGTCTTAAATCACTTAGGATCAAATCAGACTTTAGCCCCAAATAGAAATCCCGTATAGCTTCTGTCTAAAAATCGAATCATCTTTTACTGAGATCGAGTCAGCTCGACTGAAATCGAGTCGACTCGACAGCATATCGGCCATAAGTTTTTGAAACACAGCTCTCTGTCTAGCTACTTCTCTGAGATCGAGTCGACTCTTACTGAGTCTGAGTCGACTCACCTGGAACTGAGTTGACTCTTATTGAGATCGAGTCAACTCAGATACCCACTTTGGCTGAACCTTCTGTTGGCTGGCTCCTTTGACTCCTTGGCCTCTTTCCAACTATTCTCAAGGCTTGGGAGTGCCACACCTGAGCTCACAGACTTCACCTCCTCTCTCTTTAATCGTTGGCCCTCTCCTCCCCTCCTTTTTAAAAAAGGAGAGGTTGCAGAGTGACTTGAGGCTAGTGAGCATGGTGAAGTTAAGGTTGCTAGTGAGGCTGAGGCCATTAAGGGTGAGGGAGACCATGACGCCAGAGCCATCACAGGAGATCCCGCCCAGTCGTGGGGGCAGGTAGAGAATCCCTCCAGTGGGTGCTTTCAGGAGTCGATGGTGCTAGAGGGGTCAGTGCGAATGCCCTTCCTGAACTCTAAGAGGGACCAAATGTCATCGAAAGGCACGACAGCAGAGAGTCAGCCGACAAAGGAGAAGACAAGAACATGTAAAAGGAGGAGGAAATGGAGGTGGGGATCCATATCTCTCTCTTGGTGTCTTGCTTCCTTCCTAACTTAAGAGAAGGAGGAAGAAACCCTAGCCATGGCGGAACCCTGGAAATGGAAATGCAGGAGAAAAGAAGGGAAGAAGAGAGGTAGTAGAGAGAATGGGCCTTTTTTTCTATAGAGGATGGTTAATTTAGAAGTGGACCAAATACAGAGAGAGAGAGAGAGAATGAAGAATAGAGGGTGCCAATAAAGAACAGCAAAGAATGAGAGAGAGAGAGAAGGAGAGTGCTAACAAGGAACAACCACTCACAGAACTGACTACAAAGAACAATTATTGTAGACGGACTTTGGGCTACTGTCGGGCTGGACTTCAGGCTTGGGGCCGAGCCAGGCCAAAGATATACCGAGCCCGATCCGAAAGATAAATGGGTCTTATTTTAGGCCCAAGCCCGGCCTAAACTGTTTTGGGCCTAGCTAGCTTGAAACCCGACTCAAAGTCGGCTTGCATCCAATTCCAACCCTAAGCACATCTATAATGATTTTCAAAAAAGCCTCTTATTGATTGAAGAAAAGAACTTAAAGCTTCAATGAATATTCATCGTCAACTACAACTGAGGTTCAAAAAGTTTTATTTTCTTGTGTTCTTACTTGTTCTTTCTAATTTTCATTATATATTTTTTTCTTGCAAGTTTTTTGGGATAGAAACTTATTGGATAGGCTTATCCAAGTCCGTAATTAAATATTGTATTGACTAAGTCTAGGCATGACTTAGTTGAAAAATTTTGATTGATTTTCTATGTAAAATCAATCAGATTGATTTTATGCAAAATTAATCAAATTAATTATGAATTTGATTAAAATAATTCTACTTTAATTAAGAAGATTATAGTGAAATTTTCAAATATGAAGACTTGGAGAATGGATGTAAATGCTGGGTTTGATACCGAACCGCTATAAATTATTATATTTGCATTGTTTATTCTAGTTCTTATATTGTGCATTGATTTATCATTTATTTTACTATGCATTTTATTTTTACTATACGCTTGCTTAGTTTACTTTAATTGAGCGTATATTTTAAGATTGTAAAAATTTTTGAAAAATCCAATTCAACCTCTCTTTTGGGTTGCTACATTAGGGTAATAGTTCGAGCCAGTATTTCAATTCGATATGGACTTAAATTGCCATCCAAGATAGAGCTTTGCAGACTTATCCTACTAGAAGTAAAATTCAAGATAAACTTATCAATACCCCACATCCAATCTTGCACTCTAGAAGTAAAACACCTTCACCTTTGCGATACTTTTGCAAGCCAACGAACTTGACTTTTTGTTATTTCCAGCACTCTAATTTGGGAGATTGTTAGCAAAATGTATAATTTGAGAAACCTTTCTCCATGGTTTTTCCCATTCCTTGTAATATCTCTACCACCTCTTTAGAAGAAGACAATTAGTCATTCTAAGAGGGATCACCTTTAGACCTCCAAGAGCTCAACTTAGGACCAACTTGCCAAGCAATGGCACCCATTGCATATATTATCTCTCTCCATAAGATGCTTCAGTACTTTGGTTCCACCTTCTTAATGATTTTAATTGGATATATATCCTAAGCGAGGACATCCAATATATTAGTGTAGACCCCAGCATCAACCTACCTTCCATCATTGTTCTTCGTATACTTCGGTGCCCACTTGGCTAGCAGATAATTATTCATATTATATAGATTCTTAATACCTAAACCTTCTTGACTCCTATCCTAGCCTGCATGCAGCTTTCCAATTGATCAAACAATAGAAACCTCGGATTTTTCTTCTCAATTCCTTTTCACAAGATCAAGCTTGGCAAAGTTGATCAATTCTTTAATAAGCCATTTTGGAAGTCTAAACACAGAAATAGAGAGGAAGGGCACTCAAAGTAGCATTAATAGGGCAAATCTTCCTCTTCCACCAAAATAAAATGGGGTAAATGTTCCCCCAATAGATAATAATCTTTTTTTTCAAGAGGCCTATCTATTGACACGAGGGTTTACTCACACCCTCATTTCTGAGTTGTACTCGTATCTGAATGGTATAATCATCTGCTTGTATCAAAAAAAAAAAAAAAAGAGGCCAATCTCTTTTCAATATTTTCACTCAGGATAGCTGCTCATTTTTTGTTAGCTTCTATTTACCAAAAAGCAAAAAACAAAAAACTTTTGTTAACTTCTTATCACAAAGAGGTAGACCAGGGAAGCCGGCTAACTTACAGTGTATTATTAAAGCTACTTTCGACGCTTCATCCAACTCAAGGTTGATGTCATTGAGGAAATTGTCATGGAAATAAGAAGGAATGATGCCTATGAATTCCAGATTTGGCTGTTAAACTGACTTCACATGGCTTCCTTCAGATTTCCAAAAGTTGGTAAAACATCCGCGGCAGCCAGCAGAACCGGCCGTGTGAATCGTGTGCTGTATTGGTCTTCCAAACATCAAACCAAATAATTGCGGTGTTCTCGTGTGCAAGTTTGACAGGCATCCTCGTCAGCATAAGGTCCACACACGCTATTCCCTGTCAAAAGATTTCGACGTAGGCCATCAATAATTTGGATGGTGGTCCCATGTGATGGGGGAGTGGGACTCCCCATCAATTATTCCTGGACCCACATGGGTGTTCCAAGGTCTTTGGATGGATTCTTCCTGGAGCTAATGTCCCCCAAATTTATGTCTTCTTTATTCGGAAATAAAGAAGACGTGAATAACTTTTAGACCTACCAGTAACATTTATCCTTCCTTGTTGGCTGCTTTCCCGGCCTCCATCAAGAATCAAACAAAGAAAAACATTTATCCTTGCTTTTCTCAGAGTCAGAGTGCCAGGGCAGTCATCCTTGCTTTATCTCCGGCATGGTAGAATAATTCTACTAATAACGTTAAGCACCTACCTCGATCGGCCGCTCCCCTATTTAAACTCCCCGACTCTCACTCTCACCTCCAACGCTCTTCTCAATTCTCCTCCCTCTCCTTCCCCTGCTTCCACTCTCCATCCCTCTACGCCGATAGCCACTATGACCATCTCCGCCAATGCCGAAACCCCTTCAAGGTCTTCGTGGGGTACGACACCCGCGAGGACGTGGCCTTCGAGGTGTGCCGCCACTCCCTCCTCAAGCACTCGTCGGTC
Source organism: Elaeis oleifera (assembly GCA_000441515.1). Taxonomy (NCBI): domain Eukaryota; kingdom Viridiplantae; phylum Streptophyta; class Magnoliopsida; order Arecales; family Arecaceae; genus Elaeis; species Elaeis oleifera. The sequence continues at coordinate 105,729 of KE506781.1, read as the reverse complement.
CCCGTGGAGGTGATCCCGTTGAAGCAATCCGAGCTGCGGGCCGCGGGGCTCTACAAGCGCGAGCGCGACCCAACCGAGAGCACCGAGTTCTCCTTCACCCGGTTCCTCACCCCCTACCTCGCGGGCTACCAAGGGTGGGCCATGTTCGTGGACTGCGACTTCCTCTACACCGCCGACATCAAGGGCCTCATCGACCTCATCGACGACCGCTACGCCGTCATGTGCGTCCACCACGACTACGCCCCAAGGACGCTCTCAAGATGGACGGGGTGGTCCAGACGGCGTACCCTCGCAAGAACTGGTCCTCCATGGTCCTCTACAACTGTGGCCACCCCAAGAACCGGGTGCTCACGCCGGAGCTCGTCAGCTCCCAGACCGGAGCTTTCCTCCACCGCTTCATGTGGCTCGACGACTCCGACATCGGCGCCGTCCTTTCGTCTGGAACTTCCTCGTGGGCCACAACAAAGTCGACGACGGGGACCACGACACGTTCCCAAGGCTATTCACTACACTCTCGGGGGCCCCTGGTTCCGCGACTACGAGGACTGCGACTTCGCCGACCTCTGGGTCAAGGAGCTGGAGGAGGCGCAGAAGGCCAACAATTTGATCACGGTTTGAGCTCCAACGTGGTGAAGGCGTAATTACGACTATATATATATATTATGACTAGTATTATTACCGCTGCTGCTACTAGTATTATTATTATTATTATGAAGTTTTCTCATGAGAATCTCATCGATGTTGTCACGTCTCTTATTCTACTTCTTGCAAGAAGTTGTGCGCTAGCTCTCGATCGGTTCTTTTAAGCTGTTGTATGTGCTGGGTCCTATTCTCTGTGCAATCAACATTCATGTACTTGGGTTCGTGTAATAACCGCATGCAATAATTATGAGAATATGCATTACATTAGCGATCGATTTCTTCTGCTATGCTCCTGAATGCTGATTGCCCGAAGCCCTTCATACAATTAAGGGTTTGGCACCAAAAGAGGACTTGTGTCCCCTTTCTCATTTTTTTCTCCTAGTGGAGCATTGAATGAGACATTTTCCTGCTCGAATCAATGTGATCTAAAATGAGATGGGTCCTTGAGTATTTAATGTGTAAGCCAACCATATCACAGGTAAGTGGTAATATAATAACGTTCTAAGTAAAGCTAGCACCCTTCGAGAAGGTTTTTGTCAGCTGTGCTCCAGGGCATGATCCACGACTCCCGTCTCTTATGTAACTAAACCATTCTCAAGCGGCTGTTTCTGAGCGTCTAGCTGTCACCTGACAAGCTCGTGTTGAAGCATAATGCTCTGCCAAAACCGGGTTCGGTTGTATCCTTCATGCAGAAGAATGATATTGACCTTCTTTTGCAAAATGATCCGTTGATTCATACTCTGTATAATTTTAAAATACGATATCAGCTTCATGATCCATGCTGATTGGAATATTTTGAACACTGCGCAACGTAGATTCAATGGTTTACCTCACCAATGGTACAATCCGATCCCATTAAAGCCAGGCACCTACTGCAAGGTGCTGCACACGGTCTCCAACGAGGGGCCATCCTTGTGGCCCGACAGAGCCCGACATATATCAATGTTGCAGCTTTTATGGATTGCAGCATCGGCCTTCCTACCTACCATTTCTCTCTCTCTCTCTCCCCCCATATTTCCAAGTAGAACTAGAGATGGTAATGGTTAACCGTTTACTTCGTTTAACTTGATATAATCCATTATAAATTAAATTAGATGATATATTTAGTAAATGGTCAACTTTGTGTATGCATTATTGATCTAGTTATTAAATACATCAGATTTGAGTTGATAGATTTTTTATTTACCTCATATTGAACCCTGATCTGACCCACCCAATTGGCTCCCCAAGTAAAACCTATCTATTTCCTTTAAAATGATGCTTTAAGGAACTATGTTTGGCCACTTACCAGTTATACAAAAGACCACATTTGAGTACTTTATTGATGAAATTAACTTCCTAAAAAAATAGAGCCGCTTCTACTGATTACATAAACAACGAGCACCTAGGAACTAACGTCACTTCTACTGATTCTGAAAACTCAATTATAATCTGAACGAGCATACCGACAACAGCATTTTTGAGACATCATACGTTCAAATATTTGGTAGCCGGTAAGGAAAATGAACAAACTTATACCAAAGAAAGCATGCAAAATACACATCCAGCTAACAATTCCTTTTAAATCCATTAATTAAGGGAGTTTGGTTTCCTGGAAAAGACAGCGGCATGACCTCTTGATGAATATATCACTAAGAGGGGCCCTGCATCCTCCTCATCATCTGAGCTTATCATGATGATCATGAGATGAATTGGCACCTTCCACATATCTGGTGATCTGTGATATTGCATAGTGTGATGCACTTGAAGCAGCATAATAGGACGTCACGGTGAGCTGAGCAAACTTTGGAACTGCATAAGCTGTAAAAACAAGCCAAAAATATCTAAAGATCACAACAATATAAAAGTATATGAGGAAAAGCATGTATGATTCCCGTGTGGTACAGAGAAAAATGCATGTTGCTTCACTCGAGAAGTCAAAAGATGCCACTCAAACTTGTGATGCAATAAACATGAGCTCATCAAGTGCATGATAAGCATCAGTACTATGCTTTTGTTCCCCTTTTCTTTTATGTCTGTGTGTGCACGCGCGTGCGTGCCTTTTGTATTTGGGGTGAGAGGAGCAGGAGCGGACATTGTTATATATGGCATTCTTAGCTTTCTTAAATTGTATACAATTTCGAAACCAACTGAACTGCCATGGTTGGTAAGGTCCACACTACCAAGAGAAATTAGCACCACTCGCACTGAAGAATATTCATATTGGTCTCCCAGCATCGCCAACATGATTTGCCTATCAGTTTATATGGATACTGGGAACTTAACGGTATAGGTAAAATATCAGCTCTTACCACCTGAGCTGATAAAGCCTGCTACACCCAAGATACTGGTCGATACAAGATCAGCATATCAGCTAAGCTAAGCTTATAGAACACATTCATGATATCTTATTACCAGTTTTTAAGATCACCAGCAAAAGGATTGTAGAGTGACTTTTCTAATATATCTGGTATTCAATATTCTGGCCAGCATATATCTGATAGCAGAATATTTCAACCAGTTCAAAATTCTTCAGCCTTCCATCTCAGCCAAGTACCTTGGTTAATCTCCATATCTGCCAACAATCAACATACCTGACATACCTGAGATCTTAAACCTGGCCTGTAGGCAATCGTTCTTCCTATTCTGGTTTTCTCAAGACAGATTTTTTGATGGTCCAATAGACAACCATAAAGAGCCAAAATATCATTCAGTATAATTGTCAACAACTAATTCCAATATCCTCACTGCCTCTTCACAAGTGAATCAACCAACCTCTAAGCATCTTTAAGGGTATGGGCGGAGGAATACTTCCCCCAACAGAGGCATTCTTAATTTACTCAAAAGGAAGCAACTTTTGAGTATACAAGCCCAACTAATGTTGGTCCTCCAAATCAATCTACCAACTTTTGGATGATGATGAAGATACACTATTTCTATGGGTACTCCACAAGCTTCCAAAGCATCACTAGGGAAATCACAAGCAATGATATTCTGAACTTTCTTTAAATAGGATTATATGTTATTTTATATGTTATTTTGGAATTCAGATCGAGGAAGAGATCATGTGAGAAGGGGCTGCTATTTGCTGAAATAAGGTTGGGGCGATGAAAGAAGGAATGATCACACCAAATGCGAAAAATGAACATCAATCAACATGATAATCATCACAATAACCATAAAGCCCTGTTCAACTTTATGAACGCTTGGGCACAATCATTTCCTTGTATGAGCTACCTCTAGCATTATTGCAAGCTTAACTAAATTCATTCTTACGTTCCCATTCATCTTACTACAGATCTTACCTTTCTGGACCATTCAAGACAGAATTGAACAGCTCTTCTTAAGACCTCCCAATTCATTGCTGCACTAATCAGACCATCTTAATTGGGAGTCTATTTCTCCCTTACCCTCACAGCTGGTGCAACTTCTATGCCTCGTATAACATTGTCATTTCTCCAACTGCTCTTCTAGTTTTATCATACATCCATCTCTTATGAATAATGGGGAATACAGAGGGGGGAAGTGGGGATGGGGGAGATGGATTCCCAAGGGACCTATTTGAGATATGTATGAGAATGCAATAAATTATCAGGTTGGTAGGTAATTGCTTAGGCAATTGAATGTTCAGAATCATTAGAAGAAATATTTGAGGACTGTGTTCTAAGGGTCACAATGGGGAATCGCTAGAGTTACGAAATTTTCTTCTAACCATTTCTATCATCCTATGAAAGCCTAGTTCACACGCCTTTGCAGATTCATTGTTTTTTTCAACTTTATGATGCTAAAGACTTCAAAACATTTCTTCTCGTCAAGTTCATGAGGAGGTAGTGCTTGCATGTGACCAAAATGGCACTGAAAAAGCTTCCAATGAGGATTCAAATACCACAACTTAACATTGTTGATGATCACCAAAAGGCTAATTGGTGGTTTTCAGGTGACATTTTTCACAATCCAAATGTAATCCAAAATATTTTGAGAAGGTGGCCACCCACACGCCTAGGTGGTCTGGTACTATCTAAGCTTTCAGGTGGGACAACTGGCCAAGCACCTAGGAGTGCACACCTGGCCTCAAAAGTGCTGCCCTTTCTGGGGCAGGCACCTTGTTCCTTATTTATTGAACGCATCAATATTGTGACCAATGTTCTCTTTAAATGGATAAGCACTCACTTTATAAAATTAGAGATCGACTGCTTATACAACATGCTCTTGTAGAGATTACTCAATGATAGATTGTATTACATACTTTGAAAGTTTCCAATACCTTTTCATTTCCTCGACTGCAAATTTATTATGTAAATAAAAATGAAGTAACTGAATAATCAAATCAAGGATGTCATTACTGCATCACTTGGTTAGCGAATGACCTCATCGTCTGTCAATATGATGTTTCTTGATGTGCTTTTGTGAACCATAATATATTATGATTTCTCACATTTTTGAGAGAAAGATAGGGAGATCCACCTGCATTATAGCTACCCAGATCCATACTTTTGGAGAAGGTTCAATTCAACCTATATATGGAAACATAACAATTTATTAACTTTTTACAGAATTTACTCTAAGAACCTGCCTAACCACCTAGGCGTTTTAAGGATGTCAATGTCTAAGACCACCTTGGCAGTTTGACAATCTTGATTATTGTATACTGCATGCATGTCAATAATTAAATATCAAGCTTTTTAGCATGTTATAAAATTAAGATATCATAATATTTCCATACCTCACATCAATGCACTATTCAGCTTGCTGATGGTTGATATTTCCATGTTATCAAGTGGTCCTATGATTGTAATAAGGGTTACTGATTTTTTATTTAGAAAAAAATGAAAGTCTAGGTTCCTCAATTACATGGACACTAAAATTCTGTTCATAAACAATTGCATGCATCATATACAAACTGCCAACTACAACAAACTAGTAACTTCAGTGAAAAGAAAGTGCAAATTCATAGTTGCTAATAAATTTCAGAATCCTAAATTTAGTAGACTTTTCTGTCTTTTCTAATCCAGAAAAATTGTGTTCCATGCAATCATTTCCAGATAATGCTGCAAAATTAGATTCAACAATCTTCTTTCAGATGTTTCTGTAATGAAGATATAAACATGCAACAGAAACAATTCTAAACTTTTCAAGCATATATGAATATTATTTGCAGCTGAAGGGAATCTTCTGATGACAGGCTGAATCTTACCTCCAAATGCAGCACTAGCTCCAGAAACAAAAGCAGCGGAGGAAGCTATGCCACAAAGAAAGACATAATCAGATCCCAATACATGAGGATGCATAACAATAAAAAGGTGAATATTTTAACTGATAGTAGCTAGACAAATCCTTATTACTGTATATATGCCTCAATATTTTCCACATGAAAACATTCGCAAACCCAAGATACCCCTTTGACTAGAATAACCCCCTTGGGCCTGAAAAGTCCAAAAAGTATTCCTATGGCATAAAAGTGGACAAATCATCTACATCCTATAACCTTATATGCAAGGTTCACCATGTTAACATCTACCTTCGATATCGGGTATATCCTACCATACCAGTAAGGTACCAACACAGTGCAATGCTGGACCGAATTGGCCAACCAGTATTGACCAGTTCCACCCAGGTTTCATGGTGTATTGACCCATACCGCCCAATTCAGGTGGTACTATAGCATGCCACAAACATAGAGTCTTTGATCATGTATCGGTGAGGGAGTTGCACCGTATTATACCAGGCATACTGTGCTGTCCTGGCGAGGTATTGGTACGATAACCGATACCAAGAAAGCAAAACTTATGTGTTTAAATAACTTAAGATAACTGGAGCCTTGATCTTATCTCAATTTTAATCCGAAACCATTCAAAGAAATCATGACTCCTTAAGCCCAATCATATTTCAAAAGCATTTGAAATTTAAAACAACACCTCTTTGTACTCTGTCAGTCCAAGTTAAAGAAACAGTGGTTTAAATTCAGTGCAATAGGCTGCATATGTGTAATCTGTCCCTTGTCTGCACCACATTCCTGTGTGTGGTTAGTGTATGGGCACACTGCATTTGTACCAAAAACATGGTTCGCTTGGTGTTCTGTAGATGCATATGCAATAGGATTCACAGTGTGCTACCACATATGTGGCCATTCTTATGTATAAATTAATAATGTCAGTGTATTAATATGCTATAATTATTGCTATAAGGATCAAGTACTGAAAAGTAAGCACTAATTGCTAGATGCTATTGCTATTAACATTGCTATTGTTTACAATATATATATCACCATTATTGCATTAAGTACATCTCATTTATTTCAAACATTTAAAATTTTAACCACATGCACCTACATATGCGGTCTGCAATTCTCCATAATGCATATGCACTATGTGGCCCTTCAAATGGTTACATGCTGTAGCTGCCATTTAAAAGATTGAAAAGAAAGATCAGATCACAACCAGTCACATGTGATGCATGGTACTGCATGTACCCAAAAGATAACAAATGCTGAACCATACGTTAGTTTCAACCAACATTAATATGAGTTTTTATCCAAGGCATCTGGCTTCCAAAGAGAAAGTAGTCACTCAAACAGTAACATGAATGGGCAAATTGACAATTGTTCAAACAGAGCAAGCAAGCAAATATGTATGTTTATGATGAAGAGCAAGGTATAATGATTTGTTTTCTTCTTAAGCAATGCATATTTCTTATTCCCTATCCTCTTTTTTGGCAAGGTACCCTGAGATGAAACCTCTAAACTTATAGCAAATAACTAGGAGATATCATTACAATAATGTCCTTCTAGTGCAATAGTATAACAACATGAATGCAGAAACAAGCTAAAAATCTATATAATTACTTCACTACTAGTTTTGGGTTCTTAACATTCTTAATATTAAAATTTATTCTGAAAGAAAGCATATAATGAAGGAAATAAGAAGAATGCATGTAAGTGGTTGATATCTCATGGAGGATGATTTAACTTTGACTCATTTGTTTCTCTTTTGCAACAAAGAAAAGGTCCACTGAAATCAAAGGGGTATAAAATGATACATATGGACTGAATGTAGACAGTTAATAATTTATAGCATCAATACTAACAGATATATCCATCGCTTGAGATATACAAGTAGTCAGAATATCGATATAAGGAAATGGGGCCCTTACTGTAAGGGCTTGCTTATCTTGGTGCTAAGGTACACCATGAACTCCAACATTTGTTATTAATTTTCCACTTTCCAGACAAATAGCAACATGCATGATTAATTTTACAGGACTAAAATGTCCAAATTGGTTAAAAAATGAATGAATGAACAAAGTATAAATGCTATATGTCTGATGATGTCGATAAGGACCATTTATATGATATACACAAATTGGATGTACCCTTTTCATGTGTGGTCAGTAACAACAGCCAATAAGTCAAACGACCAGTGATGCCAGTGTTCTGCTCTGTATCATCTGTGCCACATGATATTGAATGACACATGCACAAATTTTGCACAAACACATATCAATCTTCATTGATATGCCAATAAATGTTAAGTTGTCCATACATTCCCTCCAAAAAATATAAATAATAAATACTCCTCTCAGACTAAAAGATATCTACTTGTAATAAAAGATGCGAAACTTGTAATGTTCGATTTTATATTAAATGTCTGTATTTGCATTTCTTTTCTTACAAAAACAAGTGAACTTTTTCTAGTTCCCGTTATAAGCAATCTTAGGAAGATTAGATGCTGAAAGAGCATGATTTTCTAGCAATGTCTTAGTGTCTCTTCAGCATATCCATAAGCAATTTTGCATATCTTTTGATCCATTCAGGTGCCAGAATGATAATGTGCAAATCATGCGTGATGAAAGCCCATCAATAACTAAGGCATCCAATCACTGATCAGGTACAGGTTATATAAAGATATACTTTTACATTAAAACTTCCTGTCCACATCAACAATAATGCATACACCTAGCATCCTTGGGAACACAAAACTAACCAAAAAGACACACTTACTAGAAAAATCTTTCATATTCTTGGTATGCAAGAGGTCCAAGAATTATGGAAAATGAAAGCAGAATCTTGCAGGGAAAATTGTGAAAATGAAGTGTATTCAGAAACATTACTTGTGAAGATAATTCTAGAAAGTAGGGCAAAAATGGATCAGATGATATCTGATCAGTTTTGTTTCTCTATCCAAGTTTATCTAGATACAAATATTAACTTTAGCATTTGACTAATACCCATTTCCTATCTATATCCACCAAGAAAAGGGGATATAGAAATGGACATATATACAAATATCTGAATGTTATCCTTGTAACAACTCATGTCCTCAATGAAAAAGGCTAGCCAGAAGATTAATTGAGGTCCTTGACCCTATTTTGGTACTCAAGACCTCCACAACACATTGGATGTAGAACTTAATGCACACCCTCATAGTCCTTATACACTTCCTCCTTTGAAGACTAGGCATCCTTGAGGAAGAAAGGGTCCAATCACAAACACCACAACTAGTTCATGGTGAACCCCAAAAGGCCACCAGGCCATGAGTTGAGTCGGCTCTGTTACCATTTGTAATAATCTATGACCTCATCCAACATGGCTAATCAGAAGGTTATGGATTATGGTACTTGGCCTTGGTTAAGTATCCAAAACCTCCCAAATGCACAGCTAGGGTGGGTCTAAAAACACACGCATATATTTATGGTTCTAGTCTATTTTCATCCCATTTCATCTCCACAATCCTCATCCCTTTTCATCCCATTTAATCTCGTAAAACTTTGTAGACTCCCAAGCATCACAAGTGGCAGTGTTATATGTATTCAACTTCATTTCTACAAATAATATATTTAGCTTAACAAGTTACATTCTCCAAACACTACCAATAAGCCCTCTAACTTAACGTTTGCAGCTTAGAAGAGCTATTAGATACATAAAAGAGTCACATGGTAAAGTGGATACTTCTTTTCAAATGTTATATTCTGTACATCAATTTGCTTGATTTAAATAAAAATAATAAAAGAACATTAGATGCTTGTACTTTTAGTTTAAATTAATAATAAAAAGTGAATGAATATTCTAATCATCGAGTCTATTTTATTAGATTTTATATTAGTATTTGTATACATATCGTCAATACCTGATCTGAATCTATATCCATATAAAACAAATGCGGATAGAAATTTTAGAATCAGATGACTATGGATTCACCAAATAAAAGTGGACGCATATAGATCTATTTTCATCTCTACTTGGAAGTGGTCCGATCTGTAATTTCTTGATTAGTGGGCTTGCTAGATGAATGTTAGGAAGGCTTTATTTCCTTTTCAGAAATGAAAAACATGAAGATTTGTCAAATGTTGCTATCAATAAAGTTCCTTGGGCATTAAACCAAAATTCATGGAGAGCTCACTACTCCTTCATGGAGAGGTTATAAAATCTTAATTATAAGAGCGCAGCTACTCACGTCATGCCCTTAGTTTATTATCAGCAGGTTAGAGTCCTCTTTTAGAAAAGCAACAACGATACACCAACTAGAACCAATTTTCTAAAAAAGAAATATAACATGAAAGGACACTAGATTCTTTTAGTCTGATACAATCATATCATGACTCATGAGCAACTTCAGAAGCTATTAAATGTGAGGAGCCAATGCTACAAAGGTTGCCAGAATGATAACGTACTATTCTAGGCAAGATCCAAAATACTAATAATATGGTATGACTCTTTATTGCGACATTTAGCTACAATAAATAACCACTGCCACAAGAAAATTCCTACCAATGCAACCTTGCCAGCACTAGAATCCTCTTGTTTGAGTAACCTCTACAAAACTCATGAATCATTATACATCTATTAGAAATCCAATAGTAAAGAAATTTCCTCTGCATCTAAATGTTATTTTTTATTAGTAAGAAGATGAATTTTAGAGTTCTAAATTGCAAAATTAAGGTCTATCGGACCATTACCGAGACTTGTATCAGCCAATGACCAGTTCATTGCGGTATAGGTCTGTGTCATGCCATGCTGGGGTATACAGAAATAGGAAGATGGAGGAGGAGAGAGAGAAGGAGAGGGAGGAAGAGAGAGGGAGGAAGGG
>KE506781.1:32921-45241 GCA_000441515.1 Elaeis oleifera | reverse complement strand
ATTTTTTTAAAAAATCATAATTAAATATTTTAAAACTTATTTATAATTATTTTAAATCTATTATAAATAAATAATAATCATTTAACATAATTATAAATAAAAAATTAATTATATTATATTAAAAATATAAATTATATAATTTTATAAATCTACTTTATAAGTTTAAAAATTACATACATATAAAAAAAACAAGTAGCATATAGATGTAGCATCTCCATGAGTGAGCATTTTAACAAATTAAAATCTAAAAAATAGATACAAGAAGAAAATACTAAAAAAATTATGTATAGGCATGCAATTAAGATAATAAAACAGCACTAAGTGACATAAACCAATTAGGGTGATTATAAAAGCTATAACATAGTTCAACATGTAAAAGAGAAACAAGCAAATCATTAGATGCTAGCATTAACAGAGATAGAGATTTTAATGACTTGCTAGCTCATGCATGCTTTTGATGTAATAAATAAAAATAAAAAAATAAAAATAACACATATATAAATTGATGCTCAATACATCATAACTAATTGTTCCACATCATCCAATGTTAATGCCTAAAATTAATGAAATATGAAGTTAACATGAATATCTGAGGAGTAAAGCTTACCCTTTCTGAGGTCATCAGGATCGGCATGGACAACAACAGCCCTTCCAATAATGGAATTTGGTCCACTGAGAGGAATCTGCAAAAGATAATAAACATAGAAGAGTTTAAAAAATAGAAAGAATAATATCTCATTAAAATATATTAAACATAAAAAAATAAATAATCTGCTTGTTAATAATGCTAAAATTAACAGTCCCTAAAATATCAAATCAAAACCACATAAATATCTAGTATTCTAATAACCAGCTATGCATAATGCTTCAATGAATTTGCTTAAGTATAAGTAAAACACCACTTCTAATGTTATTTTAAAAATTATGAAAACAATAATGCAGCATCATAAAGTGGTCATGACAAATAGATCATACCATATTCACCAGCAGTTACATTTTCAAGATCACTAGCATAGTGGTTCTCATCTTCATATGCCCCATGTTCCTTCCTAGCAGGATTAAAATGCCCCTGCATTTGAAAAAATATTAGAATAACCCATAAATCAAGCACTTCAATCACAGATAACATTGAATCTCAAAACAAGAGCTCGCTATCAGTAGACATGCAACCATTGGTGGTGTCATCAAGAGCGTGAACATGGAATCTATGAAGCTCTTGAGCCCAGAGATATTTGCAATTACCTTAGTAGGATCGTGGCCGAGGCTCAGGGAGACGGGAGGCAACCAAGGGCTTGAGGAGGCAGGAGGCTATCGGGGCTCACGGTCGAGGGCTCGATGAGGTGGAAGACGGTCAGAGGCTCGGGGAGGTGGCCGGTTGCTCACAGCTAGGAGCTCGGGAAGGTGAGAGGTGGCCAAGGTCTCACAACTGGGGGCTTGGGGAGGCAGGAGGCGGTTGGGCTTGCGGTCGGGGCTCGCAGCTGGGGCTCGAGGAGGCAAAAGGTGGCCAAGGGCTCAAGGAGGCGGTCGGGTGCTCACAGTTGGGGGCTTGGGGAGGCAGGAGGCGATTGGGGCTTGCGGTAGGGGCTCGCAGCTGGGGGCTCGACGAGGTGAAAGGTGGCCAAGGGCTTGGGGAGGCAGTCGGGTGCTCGCAGTCGGGGGCTTGGGGAGGTGGGAGGCAGCTAGGGGCTTGGGGCTTGGCGAGGCAGTCGGTGGCTCATAGTCAAAGGCTCGAGGAGGCGGGAGGTGGGAGGCGGCTGGGGGGCTGATCCAGCAAGGGGAGGTGGCAGGGGGCTTGATCCGGCAAGTGGGAGGGGTGGGAGGCCTAATTCGACAAGGGGAGGGGTGAGAGGCCGATCCGACAAGGGAAGGTGGCAAGGGGCCAATTCAACAAAGGGAGCGATGGGGGGAGGCGACAGGGGGCTCGATCTGGCAAGAGAGGCTCGATCTAGCAAGGGGGCCCGATCTGGCAAGGAAAGGTGGCGGGGGCCGATCCGACAAGAAGACCAACGAGGAGAGAAGGGGAGGCAGTCGATGGCCCAATCCGACAAGGAAGGTAGCGGGGGCCGATCTGGCAAGGGAGGCAGTGGGGGCCGATTCGACAAGGGTGCGATGGGGGAGAAGGAGGAGGCGATCGATGGCGAGGGAGCTCGGGGAAGATGATATGCACACGGGAAGGGGTGTGGGAAAACCAGGGCATGGGGAGAAGAGGGTGGGGAAAATAAGGGCATGTGGGGAAGATAATAGGTGAAAAGGGAGAAAGTTACTAGCAACGGCTAAATGTCATCACTAATAATAAAAAAAATCCATCACTAATAATAAAAGAATCCATCGCTAACAATCATAGGCCAAATTAATAAAAGTCTATCGTTATTTTTTCTGAATATAGTATAATTTAAATTTATCTTTATTATTTATTATCTAAATAATTATTGTTAGAGTATCATCATAAAAGATCATCTCGATCTGATAGTCCTAGCTATATCGATCAATAAAATTTAATTTCGACGGTCACGAACGATTGCATGATGATCTGAGAGATAGAAATCATTGATGGATTCGAATATTTGAAATGATAATTTTGATGATATTTGTAGCATACTATTAAAATTTTACTTAATTCGGATATCATTATCATGATCGATTTAGCATAGGATGATTTCGATCGTTAAATAAAAAATGAGTGATGAAAAGGCTAAATGACGTCAGATTATAAGATAATTTTTTAGATAAATGATCTTTACTACTATTTTAATTATTTGTATGGTGGTGATCATAAAATCTAAACCATACCTATATGAACTATCCACATTAAGCAGATCTTACAAAAGTACAAGTATAATTACTTAAGAACTTTAAAATGAATATCAAGAGACACATAGTTTTGGATTGTTCATATACATACAGTTTGAATTTTACGATCATTATTATATAAATGATCAAAATAGTAGCAAAGATCATTAATCTAAAAAATTTTCTTATAATCAGATGTCGTTTGACCTTTTGATCACTCATTTTTTATTAATGGCTCAAATCATCCCGTACTAAATTGATCATGATAATGATATCTGATTGAAGTAAAATTTTGATAGTGTGCTACAAATATCACCAAGATCTTGTAAGTTTTCAGACCTATCGGTGGTCTCTATCTATCAGATCATTATACGGTTGTTCATCACCGTCGAAATTAAGTTTAATTAATTGAGATAGCTAGGGCTATCAGATCAAGGCAGTCTTTTGTGATGATACTTTAATGATAATTATTTAGATAATGAACGGTGAAGATAGACTTTAAATTTAAAATTATATCATCTTTAAAAAATAAAAAAATTATAGATTATTAATGACGGCAAATGCCATCGCTAATACACTTTCTGCTGTCGCTAATAAGTTTAATAAATAAAAAATTTATTAAAGATGGTAATAACCATCGCTAATTCTCTTTTTGCGGTCACTAATAAGTTTAATAAATATTTTTTTATGATGGCTAAATCCATCGCTAATAATCTTTCCACTATCGTTATAAGTTTAATAAATAATAAATTTAATAAATTATTATCGATAGAAGTGTTGTCGAAGAAAGTGTTGCCGTCGGTAATGCCATCACTACTACCCTCTATTAGCGATGGTGAAAATATCATCGCTAATGACCGTCACTAATATCTTAATTCTTGTAGTGATCATGAGAACTTAGGTTAGTGAGAGTGGGATAGAACTAAAATTTTGATCGAATATCTAGAAGATAATTACTAGCACTGGAAATTTAAGAATTATTTTATAATGTCTGATTTATTTTATGGATATAAATTGAGTTTCTTAGAACTTTGCTGACCCCATTAGAACCCTGTAGTTAAGCATGCTTGAGCATTGTGGTTGACCTAAGGAGTCAGATGGCTTGTGGGGGATTTTAGTAGTATGAGCATATGTTCAGTTTAATAGAAATGCCAAGCCAGGATAAATTGGTATAAGTAAGTTTTGGATTGGGCACCTTTAACTTCGAAAAATCTAAATTTTTTGAATTCAAGGATGAAACTTTTTTTAAGGGGTGAGAATGTGAGAACCATTCTCTTTGGATCTGGTTTGTCGTGAAATTGGCAAGCCCTGTCGATTTCATCGGAACTTCTCAAAAAAAAAAAAGAGTTGGGGGATGAAGAAGGTTGAATGAAATAGGAGAACCTCATTCTCTGGTCAATCCACAGTCGCATGAGAGGATAAGTTCGTGAGGGTAGCCCTATAGGAGTCATACGTCGATGGGGGAAGAATTTGGATTGATCACACCGATGAAATCTAACTTTATTTGAAAAAATGGAACCTATCTCTTCCCATCATTTTCTATTTAAACCACCTTGTTCTATTCTTGGAGACTTCGAGTGAGAGACTGCCGCAATCCACCCCACCGACTGCTGTCATCACCGCCACCGCCATCTCTAGTAAGTCTTCCTTCCTCTTCTTTTTCTGACCCTAGGTGTCATCGCCATGGCATGAGGGGTAGATCCCTTTTTTCTTCCTCTCCTTTCAGATCCCCTATCACCATCAGCTGGACCGTCACCCTTTGACATCACCCACCGGCTGCTCTGGCCGTATCACAGCAGACCCCTCCTCCTGTTGTCCATTCGAAAGCCCCAAGAACCTTATGTTTGGCTAAGGGGGAAAAGAGAGAGAGAAATAGAGAAAAGAAGAGAAAGAGAGAGATGAAGAGAGATGGATTTAATCTTCTGGTGAATCTTACATATTGAACAAACCCAATCTGATTGAGTTTAGGTCAAACCAAACCATATAGATCTGACTTGTAGATTGACCTAATCCTGATCTAGACCAAGGCCAGACTGAGATTTTCTTTCTCTTTTCATTTAATTTTCTTAATTAAAGACTAATAGCCTTGATAATTTGTTTGATCAGAGTCTTTGTCATCCAAAAAGCACCAAATCTAGAGATCGAGTCTCATGCCACTTTTGAATTTGGTTGTCAGTAAGTTTCTTTATTTTGAATTTATTTTTATACATATTTATGTGATTAAAAATTAAATTTTATGTATAAAATATTTAAAAATTATCAAAGATTGAAATTATATATTTTTGAATAAAAAATAATTTAAAATATTGGATCAAGTATGGCATTGCCTCTGCATGATTATGAATTTGAAAGAAGATGATTTCTGATTTTAATATCACATGATCTTTAAATTATATATGTTTATTCTTGCATAATTTTTGAATAAAATTATTCTCTTATTTCTAAAAAATGAGATGTGAAAAGCTTGATTTGTTATTATTATGAAAATTGTTATGATGATGTATGACAAATTGATTACTATAAAATTATAAGAAAATTTTTAGTTAGACTATGATTCGGATCTAGCCAAAGGGATTGATCATTGGCCACATATCAGAAATATATTTCTTTCAAACCTAGCTACTTGAGGCTAATCACTGGCAGAGCTAGTTCTTTCGAACCTAGTCAGTTGGGGTTGAACACTGGTACATGCTGATACATCATATGTATATATTTTAAAACTAGTCTCTTTGCTTTGTCATGGGGCTAATCATGGTCGTGTGAATCAAAACTGTTCCTTTTGGCCTAGTCAGTCGAGGCTGATCGCTGGCATATATTGATGCATCACGTGTTTGTTATTCAAGACTTAGTCTTTTTCGAGCCTTGTCATAGGGTTGATTGTGACCGTAGTCACCAAAATTAAGAGAAGAATTTTGGATTTTTTTCAGATATGCATGGCATATTTAAAAAAAATTATGTTGCTATATATTATTATTAAATTATTATATTTTAAAAATAATTATGCTTGATCTATCAGAGATATTGGTAACTTACTGAGTCTATAAAGCTCATCCCCTCTTTTCTATTTTTTCAGATCCAGAAGATCTTATGGGGTTGGATACCGATCAGTGAGAAGTATAGGATCTTAGAACATATTTGCTTAGTTATTTGAATAAATATTGATTTTGATTATGATAAGGTATTGGTGAATTATATTCCATTTGAATCAATAAAATTAGAGATTTACTTTTACTATCACTGCTTGAGTATCATTTGATATAATATTTTGAATATAAAGACAGACCTTGCATATTCTTTAGGGCTTTGTTCTAAGAAGTGTGCAGTCATTATGTATCCGATCCGATTGCTGGGTTCGGAGTGTGATACTATCTCTCTTTCTGATACTACTTCTCTCTCTCCTATTCATCATCAACAAAAAGATATAACATACAAATAACAAAAGATAAGAAGAGGAATATATTTTCATTTCATAAATATGTCTTCTACAAGAGTATCACCCAAAATGAATTTATTATGTATAAAAAGAAATCAACTATAGTACACCATAATACATAATAAAGATAGTAACATAAATACATAAATAAACTAGATGATAATAATAACTAAACATACATGAGCTACCACAAGATAATGGATAGACCCTAGACCTACGTCTTATCAAAAGGCAAGTCAATGATGGAAGGAGTGATAGCCCTAGATGATGAGGTTCCATCTCTTCTGCTCTGAGTCTTATTGGAGTACCTAAATGCATAGGTGAGGAAATCAATATTGGACCTGGTATGAGTTCTAAAGATTGTTTATGAGTGGGCTGACTAGACTGAGGTGGCTAAGAGGGTTGGGAAGGGTGGGCACATTTGGTCCGCTAACTCTACTAAGAGGAAGATCCAGTAGGTGAACTCCATCCTTGATCCGAGCTCTGGTGGTAGCTACTCTGGTAGCTCCAGATGTGATGCTCTCAAGTTGCTCTACCAATCATCCCATCAAGGCTAAGAGCAAGAAACCCTTGATCTCTGTGATGCTCCTAAGTCTCTAACCTCTAATTAGGTCTAAGCAATTCCAATCTCGATCCTCCTCATGATCCTAGCAGCCTCTTGAGCCAAGTCTGATAAGTCTCCATGATCATTTGGTCTAGCTCATTGCTCTAAAGCTGCTACTCTTTTAGTCTGCCTCACCATTTCAGTTCTCAAACTTCATAGCTCACTCTGAAGTATGGAGGTAATCTGAGTTAGATCCATTGGGGGTGCCATTGATTGCTCCCTCAGTCCTATCAAAATAATCTCAGTCATTATCGTCCTCAACTGATCATTGTCCAAACATATTGTGGAGGGTTGAGATGACTGTGCTGCTCTTATTGGTGTCAGTAGGGGTGTGGCTAATAGTGATGCAGCTAATGATGACGATTGGGGCTCTGCTGCTTGGTGGTGGTGAGTCAACCTCTAAGTCCTGTTGAGGTCCACTGGTCCCGCATCAGCTCCATCATATTGCCGCTCTTGTATTGAGCTCCTATGCGCCCATCTATCATCCAACTTTCAGTAGCCCATATGGTGTAGGGATCAGTCATTATAGGTGTCTGAATGCATAAGAGCCTTGGAGGTCTCTCCCTGTAGCACCACCACAAACTCTCTTAAGACAAGTGTTAGTGCCATATCGCAGGTTAGGCAGGCCTTCATGTTGCTAGTTACCTCCCTCATCTATTGCAACATAAGAGTTGGAAGATTCGAGGGAAGGCCCTGAACCACGTGGTACATCACCATGATATCCCTCTCAGATACAAAATCAAATCTCCCAGTCTTTGGGAAGAAGATGCATCCAATAATGTGATGTAAAAGTCTCATCTCTACTGACAGCTGGTTAGCCAAATGGCTCCTTAAGCACATCCACCTACTGTTATCCAAGTATCCATTGTAATTTAGCTTCTTTATCCAATAGCCTGCTTGGTGCCACTTCTTGTTGAGGCATCTGAAGTATCTAGGCCAGTCTTTGCTCACTCAATATTATAAGGGTGCTCTTCATCGTGGACTTGTTGCTCCTCACTCCTCAATGCAAGTTATTGTAAAATTCTCTCACGAGATTGGGGTGAGTTAGCACATCACAGCTGCACACATACTCCCATCTTTGTTCTCCAATCCACTACCTAATAGAAAGTGTTCCTACATGAAGAAATCAAAATCTATTTTCTTCTAATCATCACAACTTGAATGACAAGAGAGACTGTAGATGAAGAGGGCTAAGATGTGGAAGGAGAGGACTCGGGAGCACATGATGTGGGGACATCATTCCTTGCATTAGTTCTCCTCTTCACATGCTCTAGGGCACGTGAGTGCATCAATTGGTAGGCTAGTTGCTTCCTAGGGCCCATGGAGCTTAAGGATGGGTGGAATCAAGGGAAAAGACAAATGGAGGGATCGATGGGGCTGAGCAAAATAATGGGAGGAGCCCTTGGGCATGCTATGGTCGGATGGAAAGAACGAGAAAAGGATGACTCATTCTTAAAGAGATGGTCCTGACAGTCGAGTCAACTCATGATTTATCCTCAAGTCGACTAGAGCTAGGGTTGACTTGAATGCAAGTACGAGCCACTCGAGCTCAGTCTTAGGCAAAAAATGTTAAATTTTCAACAAAAAAATCAACACCTAAAGCAAAGAGATGACTTATGGGATCAAAAAAAAATATTCAATTTGGAATCAATCAAATAAGATTCAAGGAGTAATTAAATCAGAGAGTATCAAGAAGAGAAAAAGGGACTAGGAAATTGCTTAATCAAAAGGATCATACACTCTTAGCTCTCTTATAATCATACAAAACCTTTTCTCACTTAAAGGTTTGATAAAAATGTCTGCTAATTATATATTAATGCTCATAAAATTAAATATTACATCATTTTGAATATGATCTCTTATGAAATGATGTCTTATCTCAATGTATTTAGTTTTTGAATATTGAATTAGATTTTTAGTTAGATTTATAGCACCTGTATTCTCACATCTTACCAAAATTTTATTTGATTTAATATCATAATCCTCTAGTTATTGCTTAATCTATAAGATTTGAGCACAATAATTTTCGGTTAGGATATACTTGACTTCCGCCATCGATAATACTATCAAATTATATTTCTTACTAAATTAAGAGATTAAATTAACTCCTAAAAATTGATAAGTTTCACTTATACTTTTTTTATCAAGTTTATAATCAACAAAATCAGCATCAAAAAATCCAATCAAATCAATAAAAAATATCTAGAATACTATAAACTAATATTGAGAGTACCAATTAAATTTTTAAGAATTTTTTAATAGCAAATAATATGATTCTTTAGGATTATATTGAAATCTAATATACATATAAATATTAAATATTATATCGGATCTACTAGTAGTAAGAAAGCGTAAAGATCTAATAATATCTCGATAGAGTTTGAGATCGATGCTCTTACTATTTTCATCCTTATCAAGCTTATATAAGAGACTCATGGGATGTAAATTGGCTTACTATTATCCATCCAAATTTTTAAGTATCTCCTTTATGTACTTAGTTTGGTTGATGAAGATTCTCTCTTTAGTTTGTTTGATTTGGAGTCTAAGAAAGAAGTTCAATTCTCCTATCATGCTGATTTCGAACTCTTCCTATATTAACTTAGCAAATTCTTGATAAAGAGATTTATTAATAGTATCAAAGATAATATCATGCATATAAATTTGTACTACTAATAAATAATTATTTTTTCTTCAAAATAAAGTAATATCTACATGTTTTCTGATAAATTCATTATCAAACAGAAATTTATCTAACATTTCATACTATGCATGAGGTGCTTGCTTCAAGCCATACAATGCTTTATTTAGTTTGAAAACATGATTTAAAAATGTATGATTTTCAAAACTAAGAGGTTGTTCAACATACACCTCCTTAGTAATATATCCATTTAAAAATATACTTTTGACATCCATTTAATAAAGTTTAAATTTATGAAATATGTAAAATAAGTAATAATCTAATGGCTTCTAGTCTAGCTATAGCTATAAAGGTTTCATGAAAATCAATTCATTCTTCTTGATTATAACCTTTAGCAATCAATCTAATTTTATTTCTCACTACTTCTCTATTTTCATTTAATTATTTTTATATACCTATTTTGTTCTAATTATATGAGGATTTATAGGTCTACTTACTAATATCCAAACCTTATTCTTTCAAATTGAATAAGTTCCTCTTGCATTGTATTTATCTAATTAGGATCATTTTTAGCTTTCTCAATTGATTTTGATTCTATTTGAGACATAAAAGTTAAATGATCATTGATATTTCTCAAGAAAGATCGAGTTCTGATCCCTTGTGATAAATCACTAACGATAAAATCTTATGGGTGTCCATGACCATATCTTCATTCTTTGGGTAGACTTTTACTTTATCTTTGAATAATCTTATAGTTCCCTTCTTTATCTTCAGCATTGTCTTCATTTCCTTCATCATTTTGTCCTAGAGTTTCTCTTAGAATAAGATTTTCCACTCCTTTGTCTGAGGTTCTTGCATCATCATTAACAACATCTTCTTTTCTTTAGGATATATTATTAATTTCATCAAATACAATATGAATAGATTTTTCAACAACTAAAGTTTTCTTATTGAAAATTCTATATGCCTTGCTAAATAAAGAGTAACCTAGAAAGATATCTTCATCTGACTTAGCATCAAGTTTTTAATTTGACTTTTTCATTGTTTAAAAAAATATTGGCAACCAAAAATATAAAAATAACTAATATTTAGTTTTTTTCTTTTCAAAGCTCATAAGGGGTTTTCTATAAAATCGATTGGATCAAAGCATAATTTAAAATATAACATGCTGTGTTAATTATTTCTGTTTAAAAGTATCTTGGAAGATCGCTTTTATATGATATGGTACGAGCTATTTCTTCTAAAGTTTTATTTTTCTTTTTATCATCCTATTTTGTGTGGTATTCTAGGTACAGAAAAAGTATATTCAATTTCTTTTTCATGATAAAAAATTTTAAATTATTGATTTTTAAATTTGGTTTCATAATCACTTCTAATGCACAAAATAGTTGATTTTTTTTATTTGAAATCTTTTGATAAAACTTTAAAAATATAGAAAATACTTTATTCTTTTGAGCCAAAAATAAGATTCAAGTAAAATGAAAGAAATCATCAACTATTATAAGTTTATATCTTTTTCCTCCTAGGCTTGTAGTCCTAATATGTTTAAATAAGTCCATATAAATCAATTCTAAAGGTTTAGAAATTGAAATAAGAGTTTTTTGGTTTGAAAGAATTTTTAGTTTATTTTCTAAATTGGCATGCATCATAAATTCTATTTTTTTAAAATTCATCTTTGATAAATATTTTATAAGATTCCTTATAATAAGTTTTGAAATCAAATCTATACTAGTATATCCTAATTTATGATGCCATAAAAAACTAGTCACATTGACTTTAGCATCTATTGCAACAAAACATTGACTGTGGCATATATTGCAGCAAAAATTAATCATTTTTTATAGGAAGATCATCTAGATTTATCATGTAGATATTATCATGTCTGTATCTAATGAATATAATACCATCATCATTGGACTAAAAATAATACACATTAAAGATTCGAAAATAGCTTTAAAATCTTTATCACAAAGTTCATTGATACCAAGTAAATTATATTTTAAATCATTTATTAATAGAATATTCTCAATGTAGATAAGAGTAATACAAATATTACTCATTCCAATGATATGACCTTTGTCATTATCACCAGATGTTACGACACATCCTTTCTTAGCTTCAAGGGTGACAAGTTATGACCTATCACCCATCAATGCATCTTGAGTCTATCAAGGTATCATCTTCTTTTCCTCCTCGGACTGTAAGACATATCTAAAAGAGAAAATTAAATTATAATTTTAGATATCCAAGTTTTTTGGATCCTTTAGGGTTAGCCACAATGATTCCTTTGAGAATTCAAGTCTTTTCAATATTGTTTTTGCTTAATTTTTTAAAATTACATGAATAAATTTGTGTCCAAGTTTTTCATAGTAGAATTAAGTAACATTTGAAGATGTGCTTGATATGGATTTTACAAAGAAGTTTTTTAGAAATTTTTTTTTTCTTAAGTGGGTTGCAACTAAGGCCTATTTGTTAAAATAGCTCTTTGATTGCTTAAAATCATTTGAAGTTTTCAAAGCTAAGAGTGAATTTTTCAACAATGGAATTTAGATTTTCAAGCTCTTTCTTTAAAATTTGATTTTCTTAAAGTAAAGATCCAATTTTCTTCAAACACTCTTTCTTTTTTTTATTCAAAACATGATTACTACTTTTCAGTCCTTTATTTTTCAAAGCAAGATTTCTAAACTCATCTAAAAGATCAAAGAAAGTATTTCTAATTCACCCATAGTAAATTCAGCTTTAATCTCAGAAGTTACCTCCTCTTCATGTGCCATAAGATAAAAGTTCGCCACTTCTTTAGTTTTCTCATCCAAATTTGAGTGCTCACTATTAATTCAAGTGGCTATGGCTATCAT
>KE506781.1:12603-22650 GCA_000441515.1 Elaeis oleifera | reverse complement strand
AAATTTTGATTTATTTTAGTCTTCCGCTGCATGATCTTGAAAAAATTTCAAGATCTAACTCTGAAACCCTAGATCTGGTTCCTTCAAGACAATCTAAGAGGAGAAATGAATTAAAATTTTCAAAATTTAAAGAGTAATATGCACAAAATTTAAACTAAGCATCACAGTGGATAAGTGAGAGCAATGCAATATAAGTAAAATATGAAGATGCAAAACAACGAATAGGCAAAGGATAAGCAAATATAAATTTTTATAGTGATTCGGTGCCCAACCCAATACCTACGTCTCTTCCTCAAGGCATCCTTAGAAATTTTATGATAACCTTTCCTATATTACAACTTGATTATCTTTTCAGACTTACAAATAAAATCTAGTTGATTTTCTCAACAGAAATCAACCAAAACTACCCCTCAAGGCTACTTTTAGGTTATATACAAATACACTTTAATTCAAGGTTTGGATGGCCCTTTTTCAAAGTTTTGGTCTCAATTAAAACTCAAATACAAAAGAAAAAAAAAAGTTGAAGCACAATGAAAAGCTTCCAAAAGCAAAGCTAAAAGTCATGGAGGCTCGTAAGATTTGTCGAGGAAGCTTTTGAGTAAATGTTTTCTTCTTCTTTTGAAAATCACTTGAAAACTTCAAGAATTTGGTACCTAGAAGTTGTATCTCACTCTTAGTTACACACTTAATACTTTTTGGATTTTCTCTTTCTCTATGTTCTTCAATGTGCTTGATAGCCTTTAAAACATTTTAAAATATCCAAAAATCAATTTTCGATCATTAGAGACTAAAAACTAGTCATTAGAGCCATCCCACTAGTTATTAAAGCCATCTTGCATAATTCTAGAACTTATGCAAAATTAGCCATTTGAGTTGTCAGTTATAGTCGAGTCGGATCGGATCAAGTAAGAATCCACTCAAGTTAACTCCACTACAAGAAATCTGACTATTAGCATGGTTAAATGCCATCGCTAATAGTCATTTTGCTATTGCTAATATTATAAGCGACGACGTCCCATCACTAATTGATGGTCGGAACAATCTTAATCGCTAATTACTATTATTAGCGATGGATTTTTAGCCATCGCTAATATCTACTATTAGAGATGGCATTTGTGACGACTAAATTTCGTTACTATTATTTTTATTTTAAATCAATTTAAAAAATTTAAAAAAATTAGTGATGACCATTTTGTCGCTAACTAGCTTAGAACTCCATACAATGCATAGGATGCAATTTTTATCGTCGATGATGAAATTAGAGATCTTGATTATGATGTCCTGCATATTCACTATCCTTATTATTCGTAATGAAATTATACACAAAAGAATCAAAGGATAATAACAATTTTAATATTAGTATACATAATCATTAATATCAGAGCTATTATTAGTATTATCTATTCTATAGTAGGAGGATATATATGCACCTTATTGATAACTAAAGTCTTCAGTAGTCGATTAAAATGTTCAACCCATCAGCTTCGGTGTGAAAATTTTACTTATCATGAAAAGCAAAGCTAGTTGACGCTATCTACATAAAATATTATAGTAACTTGTACTAATATAATTATGATAGTTTTATTGCTGATTAACATACGTAAACATCACATAAAAAGGGAGAAAAGCAAAATTAAACTCCATTATCCCTGATCTCTCGATTAAAATTAAAATTTTAAATAGATATATACTGACAATCTGATGGTCCTAATTTTTTAATTTCATTGATCACAATGTATACTAAGGTTATTGGAGTTTCCTAATTTTCCTCTCACCAAAATAAAGAAGAACAGTTTCTTTATGTTTCAAGGAAAAAAGAATAGCCGAGTCCCATCCTATCCGATTGTCTTCCAACTAACAGATCCCTACTACATCTCACAAGTATTTATTAAAATACATCATGCTTCCACCAAGAAATCAATCTAAACTTGAGAAACCCCTCCGATCTCCCTCGGCTGCTTTTCTTACCTTTCACTTTTTCCTTATTTTTTTCCTCAGAAGCCTCAATCAGGGACCAACTCACACCGCCATAACTCACCCAAAATCCCATATGCTGAGAAAAAACCCAACCAAAACCTGAGATAGACGGGGAGGGGTACCGCGGGACCCGAAGGGGTCGGTTGGTAGTGGCGGAGGAGGAGGAGCATGTGAATTTGGGAGTACGCATTTTTCGTGGTCATGTCCTCAAGAGTCCCAATCGGGTGGTAGAGTTAAATGTCCCCCTCGCCTTCCTTCATCTTCTCTATACGCTCCCTCTCAGACATGGAAGCTGCCAGATCTCGGCATCCAATTTGCTGGACATCTGCGCCAACATCCCTGCCATGGAACTGACTTTCGGTGCCGCCACCGGAGCCTCTCCTTGCCGTTTCGGTCGTCCCCATCGCCTTCCTTCATCCTCCCTGTATGCTCCCTCTCAGACACGGAAGCTCAGTTGAAATGGGACCCCTTGTACATGAAACCCCTCTTCTCCCTGATCTCTAGGTTTACCGCCGACACCGCCGAAATCATCACCCCGGACGCGAGGGCTCCACTGCGTATGCCCGCACCCACCACGCCGTGTACGCCCGCTCTGCTCGAACGAACGAACGAACATGGTGGGCGATTTTTTTTCCTCCACGTGGCTTCTTCTCCTTCCGCTTTTCCAAAACTGTACGGCTCAATCGACCATGGGTCGAATGAAGGTGTGCCAATACAGTTACTGCATTTTAATATATATGCTAATTTAGGATACATTATTACATGGTATATATATATTTATTTAAATAATATTTTATAAATTAAAATTTAATATAATATAAAAAATATCATAGATGATATCAAATATTTTAAATAAAAATATAAATTTAAAATATTTAAATAATATAATAATAAAAAATAATAAAATTATTTCTATCTTTTGCTGATAGAAAAATCATTCTTAAATCAACATTTTCAGTATCAATTGTTCCAGAATCTTTATTACTAAGATAGTGTAAGATTTACTTACTGATCTGGTATAGTTCTTTTTTTTTTTTTTCTGTCCAAACAAATAAGGTTAGAAAGCAAGGATGATTTAGGCTAGAGGGTCTACACCAATGAGCATGGAGATTTGCAGTTGAAATTAAATTTATAGGATTATTATGGACTTATAAGCAACTACTAATGAATTTTGATCATGGATTTGATATTATCTTTTGGATTTATTCGCTTTGAACCAATATTGATTTATTTACTTGATGAATAACAGAATTGAATCTTTATTATAACTTATTTTGATGGATTTTAGCTGATTATGATTAGTTGGCTTCGTGTTATCATGGGTCCCATCCCACAATAGCATGACCATATTATATCCTGAATTTGGAGCATGAGGTGGCAGTAGGTAAAAGAGAAGAGGTTGGCTTTTTTTATTTTTTTTTAATTTGCCACATTGTTGGCCCTCGCACTTTGATGGGATGGGTGTTCAGGTGAGAGATTGAGATCTTAACTGGGCTTGGGCATTAGTTGAATTCAAGTTCCTCCGATAACATACATAGAAAGAGAGAGAAATTATCATTACATAAAAATAGTATAGCAATGCTTGCACTATGAATAACTCACATGAATGACTCCTGTGAAATAAAGTTAATTCAGTAAAATTTGTATTTTTTAAGGGAGTACAGCATCTAGGTCTGGTTTTATCTCTAATTATATTTTTGCAAGCATTGTCTAAGTCTGCATTTTGTTTGAAAATAAGAAAAATGGAATCAACAAAAACATATGCAGGTAAAAGTAGTTGTGGTATGAGTTATTCTAATTTTGTTTATATTTTTGATATAACTTTTGAATAGAAGCTTCTCCTTTTCTTGATTAACATATCTGACCAGCATATAACTACTCTTATAATATTGGTTTTCTAATTCATTTGGCAGCCGGCACAGTACTTATTCTAATCCCTGTTCCAATTTCATGGCTCAAACAAAAAATGCTTAAGGGAGTTGTCCACTGTAACATCATTATTATTAACACAAAAATTACAGAATCCATCTCTTCAAATAAATAATTAATAATACTATAGAAAGTGAAATCCCCTTAGCAACTTTCATTATTCTGCTTCCTCTTTTACTACTCGCTTCCATCTCTCACTCTTTTTTTGGTAAAAAAAAAAAAACTTGCTTCCATCTCTCACTCTTTGGTCGTGATCCAAAACCTTAATTCAATTCTTTTAAATAAGCCCTTAAGTTGTTACCAAAAAAAGAAAACCCTTAAGTTAGCAGCATATTATCCTCTGACCTATTCCCTGTTATCAAAATATACCAAACAATGGAATGGCTGAGAAAGCCCCCCTACTCTCACAACTCATGATCTCACCTTTTTCTCCAAGCACACAAGCTTTCCCTTCCTTAGACTTCTGGTTGTTAGCTGCTACACTCTCCATCCCTCCTCTCTCCTTCGGATCTTCCCCTCCTCCACTAACATCAGCCGGTCACAACCTCCCCATCTCTTCCCCACTCTCTCGAGCCTCATTATTTCCCCGGCAGCCATTCCCAATCTCTTCTTCCCTTCCTCCTCGTCCTCCTCCTCCTTCGGAGAGAGATCATGGAGACGATATCGTCGATGGCGCTGCTCCCGAGGCATTCCAGAGGGCTCGGGACGACATCACAGAGTAGATGGGGCTGGTGTGGCAGCAGATCAAGGCGTCGATCATCATCTCGCTGCTCCGCCTCGCCCTGTTCCTCCCCACAACCCCAGTTGCTTTCCGTCTTCCCTCCCTCCCTCCAACGAACCTCCTCCTTTCTTGCTTTCCTCTTGTCCTCATATTCCGTGGCCTTACCGCTGCCGACGAAGATGGCTCTGCCTCCACCTTGGGTTCTGAATCTGGTTCCGACTCCGGCTTCTCCAGGCAGATCCACGGCCCACCTCCCTCGACTGCTGATCTCCGGCCTCCCCTCTTCAAATCCCTTTTGTGGGATATAATGGAGTCTCGATCAGAAATAGAAAAAAACAAAAAATAGAGGAGGAAGAAAGAAGAAAGAATGTCATCGACGGTTAGAATATCTCTAGCAGCTAAATCCGGCCATCATGTGGGGTTTGGGAAAGAGAAGAGAACATACCTTAGATGATGAAGGTGGCTCATCAGAAAAGCTCACGGAAAGCCCTCTAATCTCACATTTTCACCGACGATTGGTCGGAGGATTTGAGGAAGATGACCGGAGGCTTTGTAGCCTCGAGTCTAAGATCATTATCGAAGTTCGATTGAGATTGAAATCCCTCTCCCAATCAAACACGGAGGAGGAGACGAACTCCATTGGGAGTTCACCTCTTCCGTAAGTGAGATTTTTATTATTATTATTTGTCGTATGCTAGAATACGTGATTTTTTTATTTATTTTTTAATACTTCATGTGTCATATGAAGTGTCTTTTGAGAGGTCTCTATTTTATATTATATATATTAATTTAAAATTCTATATGATGTACGATATATATTTATTATTTTTAAATAATATTTTATAAATTAAAATTAAAATTTTATATTATATATAGTAGTTTGATATGTATTTATTTTTTAAAATAATATTTTTATAAATTAAAAATTTAATATAATATAAAAGATATCATGAATAGTATCAAATATTTTAAATAAAAATATAAATATTTAAAAAATATAATATTTAAAAATATTTATTTAATTAATTATATTATTCTATTTATTTTATATTTCACGCCGATCCTCTTCCTCTCCCTCCGTCACGCCCTCCAGTAATATCAATATGTGAAACATACAAAATTATAGTAACGCTCAATCATGGATATTTATCATAATCAAGTTAAAAAAAAATTTTATCATGCTAATATCCATGGTTGAGTTGTTCTCCTCGGCGCACTGCCATGTGACATCTAGTCTGGCAACTCGATGCACTTGACTGCCTCCAACCACCAGCTGAAATATAATATAATATAATATATTATACTATATATTATATATTAGTCTAGATCTTTCTTAGGCTTCCTCGAGACTCTCTACTCCGATGCGGGCTCGCATCAAATCATAGCTCCGCCTCACCTCCAACCCTCCACAGAGGTCTTTTTTTTTTTTTTTTGTCTCTGCGTCTCACTCTCTTCTTTACCCACCACCACTTTTATAACTCCCCTTCCCCACACCTCCCTCTGTGACCTCCCCACTTTCCTCTCCTTCTCCTTCCCAGAACCAACCCACTACCGTCTATAAACCCATCGAAGGAAAAGAGAAGCAACAAAAAAGTGAAAGGAGGTTTCAAGACACGGAGATCTCGCAATCTCAATCCAACGTGCTCCATGGACTGTTCTTCCTTTCTTCGTCATCATCCTCTTCTTCTTCTTCCTCCGATCTTGAAGCGAGATCCTCTGAGAGTGCTCCTTACGTCCTCTGTCCTTCATCCTCCAGTAATAATCCAAACAATAGGAGGCCAAGTTATAAAGCCATGTCGGGATCCCCGAGATCGAGGCTCTTCTGCGACCCTCTCTCCGACGAGGGACCCGGCCACTTCTCATTTCTGGATGCAAGACCGAGCCTTTTTTTTTTTTAGCCACGTGTTATGTAACTGTTTAGCCACACGTGAATGGAGATGCCTTAACGTGGTTGCTCTATTTATATATATATATATATATATTAGATTAGATATGATAGATACCGTTGCTAATAAGTAAATGATCGTTAATGCGATCGATAATAGTTAATTTATTTTTTAAAAAATTATATAAAATTATTTAATTAATCATAATCAATTATTGTTCCTAACACCTGTTATAATTAAAATCCAAAGATAATATGACAATCACAAATATAAAATTAATTATATTATATTAAAATATAATTTATAATTTATAAGTAGTATAAAAAATATAATACATCAAATAAAAAAATTAGGTCTGATTCTCCTCATCGTCCTCCTCCTCTTTTGCTCCAGCAGCTGATAGATGAGAGCCGGATATCCCAGTATTCTGAAATAAAAAAAATAAAATATTATTAATAAGTTTCGATACGAAGTATATCTTTCGATACGAAGATGTATCTTTCGATACACTCCTTCAATTCTTGAACAAATTATTCTTACATATTTATTCAATGATATGAAGCTATATACATATCCGACCCATCAATTGGATAGTTAGATTGAATTTTTAGCCCTTAGATCTTCTTTTCCGACTCAAGCCTAAATATATGAAGCTTTTAAATATAAAACTTAAATAAGTAAAAAAATTTATTAATAGAATTATCTGATATAATGGTTGAGACAACGAGCCCAGCTAATCGTGCAACTGCGGATCTCAGAAAATCTTCACGACCGTATCGTAGATGGTATTTCGGAAGCTCTGAGGTCGCTGGCTTAGAAGCCTCTGCACGATCTCCTCTACATGCACATCGCTCCAAGTCTGGAATGTCAAGACCTATGAGGATGCTGAAGAGTATCGAGCTACTGGAGGATTAAAGCTGTAACTAAATCCTATGACCCGGCTCCTACTCACCCTCCGATGACCCTAATCCATCTTCAAGGTCAAGAAGAGACTGAGTGGACGGATCATCGCTGTGCCGTGTAACGACGTACTCCATGTAATCCACCTATATAGTTCAGAAATTCATCAGTTTTAATATACAAATCATATCCTGTAACAACTTAATAAATACAGTTTGAAATTCTTACCACGATCTGTCATGACCTAAAAGCTAAGTAATCACCAACCTCCTAGACTGGTGGTGACCTCCACAATTGTAGCTGGCCTGGTGGATAACCCAGCTGTCGTATCTATAATAAGTAAATAATAAATTAAATTAATTAAAGCATACGTATAAGAATTTTTACAGTTCTAGTAAAGAGTTTTGGTATAGATTTATTACCAGTTTGTCGGTCACAATATGTATGCCGATGGAGCCATCCATATACCTGATCAGATCCTGCTAAGCGGTCTAATTCTGTCAGGCCCTCTACTGCCTACTAGAGTACTCCTCGCTATTCCACTGATCGCAGAGGGCCTCTCATACGTCCGTCCACATCCAGTGATCCTTGTTGGACGTCCAATCCGATGGTGGTTGGAAACTTGAATGCTTGATGGTGGATTACCTAAGGTTGTGTAGTCCATCTCAGAACTACGTGCGGACATTTGCTCGAAGATTTGGTGGCCAGTCTCCTCATCTTGAGGAGTCTTGAATCGATAGTAACCCTACAAGTAGAAGCAATCATGTATTAATAAATAGAATACAAACCTACAGCGAATTTAAAATTAAACATTTCTGACTTATCAGGAATATCTTTCAAATTGCATTACGAGCCCCTGACAGCCAACTAGAGAACTTGTTCATCAGCTCTGACATCTATCATCAAATGATCTCAGTAACTACACAAGGCATGGAGGTCTCTCTAAATGTGCTGCAAAATTGATTTTGAACAATAAATATTAGTATCTAAAATAGCTAAGTTTTAAACATATTCAGTGAAAATATAGTATTTATGAGTGGCTCTAACTATGGACGATCTCTCTATCCTCTGATCGAGTTAGAGGTGCTGCGAGCCGGACACTGCTCCATGTAAGTGTGGGGTCATTGGTGACCCTATGTCGTTCGAATCTGAGAGTATCAAGACATCATAAAGAATGTTATATTAGATAATAAAAATAAATAATATAAAAGAGAATATCTAAAGTATTAAAGTTTACTGCATAGTATGGGTACTGCAGAACCATATAAGCTGGCTGTATGAGAGCTCTCTCTTCGATTATAATGGCTCTGACCTCGGCAAGATATGGTCTATAATCTTTAAAATAAAATAACTATGTATCATATTAGATTACTGTATACCAAATAAATAATTATATATTATATTTATTTAACTATATATTATGATACTTTAACTTTGTACCATGTTCATAATAGTAACGTGGTATTTTGCATGCTTGGAGTAGGGATACCTTAACTTTGTACCATATTCATAAAAGCAGACCGACACATTATCATGTACTGTCGGATGAAAATCATTTCTCTGCTGATACATTGTATATGCTAGCTAACAATCTTACATAATATCTGATCTCTTTGATGGAGGATTGATATCGGTTGGCGGGTCAAGAGATAGGTCTGTTGTAGATCAAGGACAATGTTAAATACCATCCAAGCTTGTCCGAAACAACAACAATAACAAACCAGCATCACCTCCATCGATCTCTCTCTAAACTCTTTAGGCGCATCTTGTACAGACAGTCATCATAGCCTCCTCGAGCCCTCGATCGTCTCTCCGAGGCCTCCACCCCTATCTGAGCCCAGTCCGAAACTAGGAGTAGAAATTTTAAAAAATAAATAAAACTTAAAATAGTATTTAAATCAGAGAATGACAAAGTAAATAAGAAAAGAGAAAAAAAGAAGGCTCAGATCTGCCATTGAAAATAAGGCATTGCAAGTTCCTCTGCACCTTTAACCATAAGGTGCCTGTAAGCGGTTGTTTGCGATGTAACAGACCATCCAAGCTTGCCTTGTAACTACAACAACAAGAAAGAATGCATCACCTCCATCGATCTCTCCCTAGACTCTTTAGATGTATCTCATACAAGCAGTCATCGTAGCCTCTCTGAGCCTCCGATCACCTCTCTGAGCCCCCTATCCCTACTCGAGCCCAGCCCAAAAACTAAGAAGTAAAAATTTTAAAAAAAATAAAATAAAAACTTAAAAATAATACTTAAATAGGAGAGCAACAAAGTAAACAAGGAAAAGAGGAAAAGAAGAAGGCTTAGATTTGCCATTGAAAATAAGGAACTGCAAGTTCTGCTACACCTTTAACCATGAGGTGGTTGCAAACAATTGTCTGCAATATAACAGAGCATCCAAGCTTACCCTATAACTACAATAATAAGAACAGAAATGTATCACCTCCATCGATCTCTCTTTAGACTCTTTAGGTGCATCTCGCACAGGCAGTCATCATAGCCTCCTCGAGCCCCGACCGTCTCTCCGAGCCTCCCACCCTTACCTGAGCCTAGCCTGAAATTAGGAGTAAAATTTTAAAAATAAATAAAATAGTACTTAAATCAGAGAACAACAAAGTAAACAAGGGAAAGAGGAA
>KE506780.1:82102-100280 GCA_000441515.1 Elaeis oleifera | reverse complement strand
GTAATCATCAAAATCAATTCAAGGAGCAACAGCATCTCATACTAATAGAGTGGTTGCATCTTTCTGATACAACAGAAACACTGTATTCAGTCAAGAATAATTAACATCAAAAAGGGCCCGCACATCTACAATAGTAGAAGACCGCTTGACTTAATATATATGAGGAGATTTAATTTAGATCCTTTTGATTTTAATTATTTATTTACATCCTATATAAATCCATAATTACCATAGATCTACTTGAGAGATCCTGACTTGGTTCACTAAGATCGGAAGTAAGGTGTAATTGCAACATGTATAGTGAACTCAACACTAAGCATCCAAAAGAACTTAGTCGATCAAATTAGCCAGATAAGTTTAAGATTGGTAGGAGGCTTTCTATGCATAAGCAATGATCCTAATTAAGTAACCATCATTCTATCATTTGCCTTAGATACTAATTGATCAATCAATTTTAAATTGGTTCAGTCCATTAGTTTTTGCCATCATAGATTACAAAATTGCAAACCAATTAGATGTGTATTCATGATACAACCTACTCCAAGAGTTTACAGTGATTTATAGAGATCACTACATATATCCATGAAAAACACTCGCATAACTTATGTAATGTATCCTAGAATCGTTCAAGGAATTAATAATTTAAAGACACGTATTCTCAAAAGTTAAGAATTTGAGATATGTGTGATTAATTCTTAAATTACTTTCCATCGATGGATCATCATAGGGATGGTGATTGATTCGGTTAGATCAGTGCGTGAATCATTTTCTTTGGGATAGATAAGTCTCGAATCAATAGTGTGGAGATACTAAGTAAGAGTGTAGATAGTTGTTGGAGAATATCGGTACCGAGCATGACCAAACAAGAGATTACATAGATGTCTACTCACTAATCAGTGATCTTCTCGATGCTGTAGTAGTATAAATGGTTCTTTGACCTGCGGTACCTCAGCTGCTCACAGTGGGGTTACTGTAGTTTGACTACACATAAACATGATCTCTTAGCTATTTCGATTCTTGTAGTGTATATTGTTGGAAATTATGTCCTAAAGCTAATTGATTTATTATAAATAATTAAATTTTGTATATAAATTATTGATCAATAAATAAAAAAATTATTTTGATATTTTCATCACAAGGTGTACATCTTCCTTATTAGAACTTTTATGTTGTGATGAAGTCCTTAGAACTATATTATGATCGATAAAGGAAGATTTATCGAATAGTTCTTAAACATGCTCGCGACCAAATGATACGTTATTAATAGGACGATGATTTTTATTGAGTATAGGTCGTTGTGTGCTATATAGATTGATTGTCCTCGTAATCAAGGAGTGTGGAGACACGGGTATGGCATACAAATGAGATGTAGGAGTATATCGTCACTGAACAAGTGACTCACCTACT
Organism: Elaeis oleifera; assembly: GCA_000441515.1. NCBI lineage: Eukaryota > Viridiplantae > Streptophyta > Magnoliopsida > Arecales > Arecaceae > Elaeis > Elaeis oleifera. The sequence goes on along the minus strand of KE506780.1, from coordinate 98,873 downwards.
GAGTCCTTTGCTGTCAAGAGCAGCTCACAAAATATATGGGCGTAAGTATCTCTTAAACCTAAGATCACCATAGTGACTTGTAAGCAACTTACTGTGCTTAGATACCGGACTTCCTACTTTTCTAATGCAGTGACGGAAGGCTACTGGATACAGTTAAGTACTTGCGAAGTCCGTATGTGGATCAAGATGAGATTAACTTCTTCAAATTATAGGAGTTAATGCATCACTGTATTTAATTTAGTAAAACCTTAGTCAAGATAATCCATATGATGGATTTGAAAGATTGAAATATGATGTGGATGACTGTTTCAGGGTTGACAGTTAAACCCTAAGTCATCTTGAGCATTAGGATCAAAAAGATGAATTATGCAGTAACCATATGTCAAGATTCTTGAATATTACTTTACAAATATTCAACCTATCCAAACATCGGATATCATTGCTATATGGTCACTTCGATTAGTATAGGAAGGAGTTTCTATGCTATTAGTTTAGTGTTCGAACATATAGAGTCACGCACAAAAGTCAAACAATGTAGAAAAAAATTAGTTGAATATTTATATGATTGATTTGAAAGTATGAGACTTAATTGAACATGTAGATTAATTTGATTGAGAATTAAGTTATAGGTCATTCAGAATTAAACACTGACTATGTTCAGCTAGCACTATGCGTGAGGTGCGAGTTTGATTCTGGAGATGAATTAAATCAAATCAATGATCCAAATGATTATGGAAGAATAGATTGAGTCCTAATTACTTTAAATCAGATCTAATCTAATTGGACTTAATTTATTAAGACTTGATTGAGTTAATTTATCAAGTTGGACTTGAACAAGAATCCTAATTGGATTAGGATCTACAGTCTTTCAAAAATGGTTTGAATCGGATTTGAATTGGATTTGAATTGATCTAAATCTGAATCAAATCTAATTTGGTGCACTTAACTACTTTTTCTAAATATTCTCTCTCCTTGTGGGCCAGCTAAGTTGGTTGGAAGGGGTGGAAACAGCCCCTCCCTTGGACGTGCACCATGATGAAAGAAGACACTTCTCCTACTTGAATTAGGATTTCTTATATTTTAGGAAGTTTGGATTTGATTCAAATATGGAGAGTCCTTTTTCTAGCACTCAAAGGAGTTTGATTTGATCTAAGATCTCTTGCCTATATAAGGAAGGATGTGGAGAAGGAGAACAAGGAATCAATCAAAGGCTTGGTATGGAGATCCCTTGGTGTGGGCGTCATCTCTCTCTTGGGCGTCACCTAGCACTAGGCGTCTCTCTCCTCTTGGCATCCTCCCTCCCTTTGTGGTGGTGTGTGGGCTGTTTCAAGGACTTAAGATAAGATCTTAAGTATTTCTCTTCTTCCTCTCCGAAGAAAGAGTTCATCTCTCTTTCCTAGCATTTGGTGTGCATGCGAAGTAAAAGATCCGCGCAATCGGATCTCGCGAAACATATTGATGAAGGAGCTTCTTCAACCTTGATACTTTTCTACTACAAATCAAGATGAGAATTTATAAATGTTATAAAATTTAATTGCTAATCTATTATATCTTTCTGACATTCGATGCGATCAGATGAATTTTTTTTTCAATTGGTATCAGAGCTAGCCCTGTATGTTATGATTGCATAGTCAAATTTTAAATTTTTAATTTTTTATATTATTTTGAACCAAAATTTTTGATGTGATTAAACCTTGGTCTCTTCTAATTTTTTTTGTAAAATTTTTATTTGATTTTGATCAGAGTATCGAATCAAAATCAGCCCCTGAATCTGGACTGCTAAAAATCTATTTTAGCAAAAATTTTCTGTACAAATTTTTATATTGATTTATTACCTGATTATGTATGGATTTATGATATAATTTAATTAGAGAATTGATGTTTGAATCAGACTCAGATCTGAATTTGTTTGACTAAGTTTTAGATTTGATTTCAGCATAATATCAATACATGTTTGATCACATATCTAACTAAAATTTTTCTATGCAATCATATATATGTTTGGAATAGATTTTTATATTATTTTAGATCTAAATTAATTATTTTATATGCTGTATAAAAGTAGGTTTAGATCTAAAATAAACTTATGCATTGATCTAATATGATTAGATGCACATCATATTTACATGATTATGTGCACGCATAGATTATATAACAATTTATATGTTTATGTAATTAGTTTTAAAATTAGATTTCAGATCTTAGTAGTCCAGTACTCAAATTGAGAAGATCACCAAGCTATCCGGTCATAAGAGCAAATAAGATTTAAAGACTCTCTCATTCTATTCGATAGGGTGCTCTTATGACATGTGGGGATGCTATTGTGATCAAATCTCGTGACGAAGAACAGTAAAAAAATTAAATTATTTTGATCATGAATATGTTTAGATTAGATCTAATATGATTTATAATTAATAATAATTTTAGTAAAATAATTTAAATATGAAAATTAGATTTTATGATCTGAATTATATGATTGCGTATGATGTAGAAATTTGAATTTCTATGATACATATGGTGTATACATGAAATTGATACATGTTTAATTGTTAAACATGATATTTAAAATTATTTTTGATTTGAAATATATGGTATGCTTCACATGAAATCTTAGTAGAATAGTTTTACAAACTGAAATATACGTTTTATATACTTAATTTAGAATTAAATTTTAAAAGGACCTAGATTTGAAAATTGAAGATCTTAAGATATCTCATAAATTGAGGGACAATGGATTAGCACGAATCAGGTCATCTAATTGGATTAGACCTAAGGTTAGAAATAAATATGGACTAATTAGAGAAATTAATTATATCTAATCAAATATTGAATTAGATTATATCAGAATTTCTCTAGATCAACCTCAATAGTTTAGCTTGATCAAGTCCATATTTTTGATCATACCAATTGGACCATGATCGTGGCTCAAAGTTTTAGTCTGAGTCCTTTGGCTGACTGAATTGAAACTAATCCACCAATTGGTGTTTAAGATAAGTTTGGCAATATTGCAAGATAATTCGACCAATAATTTTAATTGGTAGTCCACTTATTTGACCATTTTGATGGTGTCTAAGGCAAGCAGACCCTCCCACCGATCTCACTTACCTAACAAATTTAATAGATCATGCTTTGATTAGGTCACTGATTGATTTGAGCTGACCTATGTCATTAAGATAAATCAGTACGACTGATTTAGATATCTCTAGATCAGCTTGTATCAAGTCCTCTTCATGACTTGTTGTAGTCAGTAGGAGGATTTATGACTTACAGGTCAATCTGTTCTCTTATTTCAAATCATTAAATCAAATCTTTAAATTATTAGATCCTTAAAATAATACAGTTATGGGATAACTAGTTCATAGTCTCCCATTAAGGTACATGATAATATATTCAATATTCTAAATAGGCATTGGAGGCGCCATATGCTTGGTGTCTATTGGGTATTGAATTATCATTCATCATATGACCATCTTGTTGTACCCTTTAGATCAATGATCAGGTTAGCCAAGCCACACTCAGGCCTGGATATTCATTTGTTGGGGGCACTTGGTGTACTCATGTTAATGGTTGGACCCAACCAGGATTTTTAGTGGAGATGCCACATGTCTGCTGAAGAGATGCCTGGGGCAAAACCTAATTGCTAAAAATTATTTGATGAAATAATTGGTTAAGAACCTATCCATGGATGCACTAGAGTTAGTCGAGCCACACTCGGACCCAAATATAGTTTGTGTGGATTCTAGTACCCACTAAAAATTAATATAATTTTTAAATTAGAGGTAGAGGCTATCAATTCGTATAAAATAGTGGGAGGACCTTTACACTAAAGTTCATATCTTTAAGATTTAAATGATTCATATACTAATAAGCTTTTGATTTTTTTTCAGCTATGACCAATACATTATCTCTTCGATCACTATTGGACAGTGACAAGCATATCGAACCAAATTTCGATAGCTGGTATTGAAAGCTTAAGATCATCTTGAAGCATGAAAAGATCCTATATATGCTTACAGATCCCACACCCAAAGAACCTACCGCCAATGTACCATGTATTGCGAGAGACACTTATATGAAGTGGCTCAGTGGCTGCACTATAGTGCGTTGCATTATGAGGGCAGCCATGAATGACGAACTTAGCCATAAGTTCGAGGATGCGCAACCCGAGGACATGATTCAATTATTGATTGAATCTTTCGGCACCTCTGAGGATATTGAGAGACACAAAATCTCCTGCATTGTACTCAATGCCCATATATGAGAAGGAGCATTAGTCACAGATCATGTATTATACATAATTGAGCAGATTGAATGCTTAAGCAAACTTGACTTTTCGTTACATGAATAGTTAGACAAGGATGCTATCCTTAGTTCACTATTGAAGTTCTATCTACCCTTCTTGAGTCATTATAGAATGACCAAGCCTACGAAGAACTAACATGGTTTGCTAGGGTTGCTGCAGATATTCGAGAAGGATCATCATCTCCAGAAGGAGCCGATGCATGTTGTGGGAGGATCATCTTCAGATTGTCATTCCTCCAAGAAAGGAAAAAGAAAAGATGCAAGAGATTCATGCCGTCGATCCAAAGCCAAAGCAGAGCAAAAAGTCGAAGATCATCAAGAGCCAAGTAGAATGCTTCTTCTGCAAGAAGTTGGATCATTGGAAGAGGAACTATCCTGCACATATAGCTTTTTTTGACCCAAATAGGCCAAAGAACAAGAGAAGCAAGCAATCTGTTGTTTCACAAGATACTTATATGATAACTCTTTATAATATCTTTGTCTGTGATACTACTACCTGGGTACTATTACTTGAGTATTAGATATTGAAAGTTCAATTAATATTTGCAACTCGTTGCAGGGACTACAGGTCAGTAGGAAGTTTAGAGAAGGCGAGCGATTTCTGAACGTGGGAGATGGAAGCTTTATTCCAGTTCTAGCTTTAGAATTATGCAGTTTGTTTTCAAGTTTAGTAGTATCATGTTAGATGAGTGTCATTATTATCTTCTTTTATGATGAATGTTATCTCTATAGGTCTTTTGACCAAACTTGATTTAAATTTTTAATAAAGAATGATTTTATGATATCATTATGAATGATACTAAAATCATACGAGGATAATTGAAAAATAATATATACTTACTATCACAGTTTGTTGGTGTAATACACACATCAAACAAATATCCTAGAATAGATAATATCAGCGATTTCTACTTTTGGCATTGTAGACTGGATCATGTGAACAAGAATAGGATAGACAGGTTAATCAAGGAGGGTGTTCTTGAATTAATGATTGTGAATCATTATCGACATGTGAATCCTGTCTTCTTGGTAAGATGATCAAGTCACCTTTTAAGGAAAAGGTTAGCGAGCCAGTGATGTTCTAGGTCTAGTATATATTGATATATATGGATATATGAACATAGACATCAGAGAAGAATATTATTACTTCATTACATTTACCGACGACCTATTTAGATATGGGTACGTCTATCTTATGAAGCATAAATTCAAATCATTTAAAATATTCAATGATTCTATAGTGAAGTAGAAAAATAGACTAGAAAGAGTATTAAAACTCTTCGGTTAGATCGAAAAGGTGAATACCTCACCAGTGATTTTCTGACATATCTAGAAGAGAATGAAATTTTCTCACAATGGACTCCTCTTAGAATATCATAATATCATGGGATGTTAGAAAGGAGGAATCGAACATTGTTACATATGGTTCGATCCATGATAAGCTTTACATTCTGCCCATCTTTTTTTGGAGATATGCTCTTGAAACTGCCTGCTACATACTTAATAAGAACCCGAGCAAGTCTGTAAATAAAATACCATATGAGATATGATCAGAACATAAGCTAGTGCTCTCACATCTTAGGGTTTAGAGATGTCTGACTTATGTAAACCATTTAAAAACAGACAAGCTTGGACCTAGATCTGATAAATGCTTGTTCGTAGGGTACCCTAAGAAATTAAAGGATACTACTTTTATCTCACTGAAGAATAAAAGGTATTCATCAGCAATAGGACAGTCTTTTTAGAAAGAAGTTTCTTAAAAAAGAACTAATACTGCTAAAATTGAACTTAGTAAAGTTTGTGAGGTAGAAATACCAGCATATACAGAATTAGATTTGATTGGAGAATCAAATCTAGAGCCTGTAGAGGTGCCATTAAGGAGATCCGATAGAGTATCACATCAACCAGATAGATACTATAAGTTTTTGGATCGAAATAATGATCCTGTCGAACTAGATGAGAATGACGAAGATCCGATCACCTACATGGATGCTATGTAAAGGTCCGACTCTCAGAAATGGCTTGATGCCATGAAATCTGAGATGAAATCCATAAAGATCAATAGTGTAGGGACACTGGTTGATCCATCCAAATGGATTAATCCCCTAGGGTGTAAATAAATTTTCAAGAAAAAAGAGGAGCGGATGGAAAGGTGGAGACCTATAAAGCTCGTCTGGTTGCTAAGGGATCCGTCAGTGTTATGGTATTGACCATGATGAGATGTTTTCTCTTATGGCAATACTCAAATCCATCTAGATCATGCTTGTGATAGCAGCACACTTAGTTTTGAGATCTGTCAAATGGATGTTAAAATCGTTTCCTTAATGGAGAGCTGGAAGAAGAGATGTATATGATACAGCCTAAAGATTTCATATTCTCAAATAAATTTAAAGTATGCAAGCTAAATAGGTCCATCTATGGACTGAAGCAAGCATCTAGGAGTTGGGACCTGCATTTTGATAAGATGATCAAAACATATGGCATCGTTAAGAATGAAGAAGAGCCTTGCATCTACGAGTAGACTAACAATTCTGTAGTCATCTTTCTTGTACTGTATGTGGATGACATACTGTTAATAGAAAATGATATTTCAGCTTTGCAAAGTATAAAGATATGGCTATCATTGCAGTTTTCATGAAAGATTTGAAAGAAGCATCCAACATCCTAGGGATGAAGATCTATAGAGATAGATCTAGAAGGTTATTGGGTTATCCCAATCTACGTATATCGATACCCTACTGAAACAGTTCAGCATGAAAAATTTCAAAAAGGACTATCTACTAATAGGTCAAAGAATTTTTCTCTCCAAAAAAGATTATCCGATAACCTCTTAGGAGAGAGAGCGTATGAGTAAAATTCCATATGCTTCGGTAGTAGAATTTATCATGTACGCCATGATGTGTATGAGATCGAATGTGGTCTATTCACTAGGAGTAGTGAGTAGGTACCAATCTGATCTAGGAGAGAACCATTGGAAGGTTATGAAGATAATTCTTAAGTATTTGAAAAATACAAGGATCAATGGTTTGTCTATGGAGACACTAATATGAAACTTGTGGGATATACTGATTTCAGTTTTTAGTCAGATCATGATGACAGTAAAACATATCGGGTTATGTGTTCACCATGAATGGAGAAGCGATTTGCTGGAAGAGTTTCAAGTAACATATGGTGGCAGACTCAGTATGCGAAGCGAAATATGCTGCGGCATCTGATGCTTTAAAAGAGGTTGTTTGGTTGAAGAAGTTTATCACTAAATTTGGAGTGGTTTCTTCTATTGATGGTGCAATTTTACTATATTGTGATAGTACTAGAGCCATAGCACAAGCAAAGGAGCCCAAGTTCCACACAGAATCAAATGCATTTATCATTTTATCTATGAAATCATTGATTGAAATGACGTCGAGCCAGAAAAGATTGATGAGAAAGAAACCTGGTTGACCATTTCACTAAAGCTCTCAGGATCAAAGAGTTCGATGATCATAAGTGGAAGATAGGTATAAGATACTGTCCCGATTGGCTTTAGTTCAAGTGGGAGTTATTGAGAATTTGTCCTAAAGCCAATTGGCTTATTATAAATAATTAAATTATGTATATAAATTATTGATCAATGAATAAAAAATTATTTTGGTATTTTCATTACAAGGAGTACATTATTCTTATTAAAACTTCTATGTTATGATGAAGTCCTTAGAACTATATTATGATCGATAAAGAAGGATTTATTGAATAGTTCTTAAACATGTTTGTGATCAAATGATACATCATTAATAGGATGATGATATTTATTGAGTATAGATCGTTGTGTGCCATATAGGTTGGTTGTCCTCATAACCAAAGAGTATGGAGATACTGATATGGCATACAGGTGAGCTGTAGGAGTACATCGTCACTGAATAAATGACTTAGCTGTTGAGTGCTCTGTTGTCAAGAGTAGCTCGCTAAATATATGGATATAAATATTCCTCAGATCTGAGATCACTATAGTGACTTGCAAGCAACTCACTGTGCTTAGGTACCAGACTACCTATATTTCTAATGCGGTGACAAAAGGCTACTAGGTACGCTCAAGTACTTACGAAATCTGTATGTAGATCAAGATGAGATTGACCCCTCCAAATTATAGAAATTAATACATCACTGTATTTTAATTTAGTAAATTTTGACTAGGATAATTCATGTAATGGATTTGAAAGATTGAAATATGATGTGGATGACTGTTTCAGGGTTGATAGTTAAATCTTAGATCACCTTGAGCATTAGGATCAAAGGGATGAATTATACGGTAACCATATATCGAGATTCTTGAATATTGCTTTGTAAATATTTGACCTATCTAGATGTCAGGTATCATTGCTAGATGGTCACTTCGATTAGTATAGGAAGGAGTTCCTAAGCTACTAGTTTAGTATTCGAACCTATGGAGTCACACACAAAAGTTAAATAATATAGGAAAGAATTGATCGAATATTTAAATGTCTGATTTGAAAGTATGATACTTGATTGAATATGTAGATTAACTTAATTAAGAATTAAGTTAGAGATCATATGGAATTAAACACTGACTATGTTCAGCTAGCACTGCGCATGAGGTGCGGGTTTGATTCTGGAGATGAATTAAATCAAATCAATGATCCAAGTGATTATGAAAGAATGGATTGAGTCCTAATTATTTTAAATCAGATCTAATCTAATTAGACTTAATTTTATTAAGACTTGATTGGATTAATTTATCAAGTTGGACTTGAATAAGGATCCTAATTGGATTAGGATTTACAGCCTTTTCGAAAATAGTTTGAATCAGATTCGAATTGGATTGAATTAATCCAAATCTAAATTAAATCTAATTTGATGCACTTAACCACTTTTCTTAGGCATTCTCTCTCATTATGGGCCAGCCAAGTTGATTGGGAAGGGGCTGGAAATAGCCCCCTCCCCTTGGGTGTGCGCCATAATGAAAGGGGACACTTCTCCTACTTCGATTAGGATTTCTTGTATATTAGAGAGTTTAGATTTGATTCAAATATGGAGAGTCCTTTTTCTAGCACCCAAAGGAGTTTGATTTGATCTAGGACCTCTTGCCTACATAAAGAGAGATGTGGAGAAGGAGAATAAGAAATCAATCAAAGGTTTGGTGTGGAGATCCCTTGGTGTAGGCATCACCTCTCTCTTGAGCGTCACCTAGCACTGGGCATCTGTCTCCTCTTGGCATCCTCCTTCCTTTGTGAAAGTGTGTGGGCTGTTCTAAGGATTTGAGATCAGATCTCAAGTGTTCCTCTTCTTCTTCTCCGAAGAAAGAGTTCATTCTACTCTCTTACAGTGTTTGACGTGCATGCGAAGTAGAAGATCCGTGCATTCGGATCTCGTAAAGCATATTGATTGAGGAGTTTCTTCATCCTTAATCTTTTTTTGCGATGAATCAAGGTGAGAATTCATAAACATTATGAAAATTTTAATTGCTAATCTATTCTATCTTCTTAGCATCCGATGCGATCGGATGAATTTTTTCTTCATATGTTGGCTATAGTAGGTTCATTGTAGGAGTAGGGTGCATATTTATATGGGATTTATCGACTTTAGTAGATAAGGAGTAGTCCTATAGGATTTGAGAAGCTGAGTCCTTAAGTTTGCAGCCACAGCAAGATGATTGATGGAAAGAAATTTTCATGAGTTTTATAATTTGGACTCGAACTAATTGATTCTTGCATATGACAGATGTTGAGATTTGATGAATTTTTCATATCCTCGATCTTGATCGGAACTCACAATAGAAGAACTGAATTATATGGTAACATACCTAGGGATTCTACATATTTTATTCTACTAGGTTGCTACCACATGTTGCTAGGTATCACTAATGGATTATGAGAACTCACTAGGATCATTGTGGATCGATGATCCTTGATGGGTATGAGTTAGAATTGTTTCAATCCATTGAAAGGTATTTTGAGATATTATGATAGAGATCATGGTATGTCTCATTATCGGACAGAAGAGAACCTATGGGGTCACACACAATAGAGATTTGATTAGATCAAATGATTGAATTTTGATCTAATTATCAATATGATTGATGATCAGAATCAATTTGTAAAAATTATATGAAAAGAGGATTTACTAAAAGTTAGTAAGGAGGACCTAATAGCAATTATTGCTATGATTATTTGATTTGATCAAATAATTGGATCTTAATCCTAGTCTAATTAAATCAGATTTAATTTAATTAATCTGATTTGAGTTGATTTGTGCTAGTCCAAATAGGATTTGGACTTAGTTCCTAATTGGATTAGGATTGCAATCAATTTGGACTTGGTTTAAAACCAAACCAAGTCAAAATAGGAATAGATCATGTAGAATCCCATTGGATTAAGACTCTCTCTTGATTTCATGCCACAAATGCATCACCCCTATGGAGTTGGCATGAGAATTTTTGGCATGGAATAGGAAGGGTCCAAGGAGGAAGGTGCCTCTTATTTGATAAGAGTTTTGATTCTTTCCTAAATCCAATTTGAATTTGATTCAAATTGGATTTGGATAAGGAAGAATTTTTTGGCACCATATATGGATGACCATCAATAGGATTTTTTGGCATTATGGGAAGGGGTTGATGTGAGGAAAAATCAGCAAGGATTTCTTCCTCACGCCTCACCTATTTTGGCATGGTGGTTGGAGGATTTCATGGGATGTGGGACACCCATGCCAACTCTAGTCCGTGCCTCCTCTTCTCTATATAAAGGGTCCAAGTGCTAGATGCCAAGTGAAGCCTAATACAAAAGAACTTGAGAGAAATCCAAAGGCCTCCTCTCCTCTCTCACGCCCAAGTGTTGGTCGTGAAAGATCTAGCCCTTTTCTTCTTCTTCCTCCCTCTAGTCTTAGATCTATTCTCTTGTAAAGAGAAAAAGAGATCAAAAAAGATTCAGCCTTGAAAGAGAGAAGCCTGCAAGGGAGCCAGCACCATGGTAGTCTTCGAAATCTCTTGATCATAATTATTTTCGTGTGGATATCCGTAGAGATCGGACACATGTACGGCTTCATTGGAACCTACAGACATCTTCAGATTCAAATCTTGTAGAAGGAGAGTAGCATTATAGGTAAGTGATTCAATCATCGGATCTATTTCATATTGAAATTAGATGTATGCTTATTTATTTTCATCATATGAACTAGATCTATAGGTGTTTAGATTAGATCTATGCATGCATAGATTAAAATTATTTAATCTATTCTTTCACTGCTTGTTTTGAAAATATTTTTGAAATTTGCATGCATAGAAATACCTAATCCCAACATAACTATCATATAGTCCCTATGTTCATGCTAAATTCTTATGATGTTTTACATATTAATCTCTTTCATCCTAGGACAACTATACTACATAACAAGCCTTGTTATGTCAGGACAACCTTATGTCAAGATGATTTTAGATTGACTTATAAAATTTTAGCTCATGTTCAATCAAATTACTTTAATTTGAAAATATCTATATCATCACAGATTGCATCAAGATGAAATTCTATCTATGAACATTATCTCATGTATGAACATTATCTCATGTATGAACATATAATAAAATAAATTTAGATCTAATAAAATGATCACATAAAGATTAGATACAGAATTTTAGATGCATGAACATAAGAAATCAAATTTTTTAAATCTGAAAATAAATTTTTAGATATTGAAAACTATCACATGAACATCAATCAATTTAAATTTTAGATTTAAAAATAGATTAATTATAAAATCTATCGCATAAATTTTAATTATTCAGATTTTCAGATCTTGAAATTTATCATCTTTTCTTAAGCATTCATAATTTTATATATGAAAATAATTTTCAGATCTGAAATCTAGATCTTAATTCTATAATAATAAGATGGCTTTGATACCACTGTTAGAAAATTTATCACATGATTTTCTGTTATGCATGCAAAATTTAAAATTAATATAATAAAAAGAATTTTAAATTATTTCAATATCATTCTAAGACAACCATATAGTATAACATTTTACTGTTATGCCAGGACAATCTTACATCAGAATGATATTAAATTAATTTTTAATCAGATCCAATCTAATCTAGCATGCATAGAGATCATATTGCAACATAAAATCAGACATCATCATATGTATAAGAATAAGATCTATGCAGAAATAAAATCTGATTTTTATCTTTGTACATATAGATCTTCACCATGATCTAATGATCCATGAATGTCTTCAAAATCTATTAAAGCAGCAATCCGATGATTCGTGGATGTCTTCAAAGTCCGTTGAAGCCATATAAGTGTTCAGCCTCTGCAGGTATCCATTCAAGGCTGATCTGATCAGAAAATTTTGATTTCATCAAGGTGCTATCTCCCTTATCAAGATAGCTCTTTGGATTATAGAATATGTTCTCTCTTTTGATTCTCTTTCCAAAGGAACCAAAGAGATCTGTAGAAGGAACAACAAGAAATCAGATCGAATCTGATTTCTTTTTCTTTTTCTCTTCTCAAGAAAAAGAAGATCTAGAGAAGGAGACAAGAGATCAAATCTCTTTTCTTCCTTTCATCCAACTCTTGGATTGAATCTAGAGGAGAAAGATGTTGAGAAACTCCAGTACAACCCCTGTACCTGATCAGGATCACTGCACGTGGAACCTAAATGTTACTCCAGCAAGCAACAAAGAAGAACGAAGAAGGATGCTAGGGTATGGCGATGGAATCAGGAAGGGAGGGAAAGTTAGGGAGAAAACATCTTGTATTCCACTCCTTACGTTATGAAAATCCTAATACAATCTATGTATATTTATACACAGCCATTAGGCCCAATCAAAAAACTTTTTTGGCTCAATCCAATACATGAAAGCACTCACCGAACCATATTTCATCCATATCTCACATGCTCTCACCTCTTAGACTTAATCCCAATCCAAGCTTTTGAGTTAGCCCCCTTAGACCTCTCAAACAAGACCTCAAACCCTTAGGATCAAATCCAATCCGAGCTCGAAATAGAATTCATGCACGAATCTGTTTGCAACTCGAGCCAGCTCGATCAGACCTCAAATCAGCTCAACTGCCATGCCACCCATGTGCCAGTAAAAAATAGCTCTCTGTTTCGCATCTGAGCCGGCTCTCTCAGAGTCCAAAGCTAGCTCGATCCAAATCAAATTGATTCCATCCAGATTCGAGTCAGCTCTTCTACTGGCAAAAGCAGTTCTTTACCCTAAGACCTTTTCCATCCTAGCCCTAGGACTCACATCCGATCCTATCCTCCCAAAATCATGCCCGTGACTCCTCTCATGGCCTCTTAAGGCTTGGGAGCACCACACATGCACAACAATCTCCACCTTGGCATCCCAAGCCTTGAGAAATACTGCACAATCTACCTGCACGATCCTGCTGCCTTGCTTGTCTCTTGGCACCCTCCAGTGTCCTATTGCCTTCCAGTACTCCATGCTCACACATCCGACGTGTTCGCATCAACTACCGCCATAGTGGATCTCCTATCCACCATGCCCTGTGCATCGATTCTATACCCTACATGCCTCTGCTACTAAGAAACTCGAAGCCTGTATCCTTCAAAATATCCTCCTCGATTCCCATACTACACAGCCTCCACCTGGATCTCAGTCCTCCACTAACCCCTACAAAGAATTGAACCTTCTTGAAGTCAATCGTCATCTTCCCTTCAAGGAATCCCATAGCTGCCTATAGTCCAGCTATCCATGTGTCCCGCAACCGCCTGCATCTGACTACACCCTTGCCACGGCTTTGCAGTTGCTTATCTCTAGCTGCGCCTGTGCCGGGATCCACTGCCATCTATCTGCCTGGCTGTGCCTATGCTGCAGCCCCATAGCCACCTATCTTTGGCCATGCCTGTGCTGCAGCCCGCAACCGTTTGTGTCTCGACTACATCTGTTCTATAGTATGCAGCTGTCTGTCTTCCAGCTGCCTCTCTGCCACTCTTCCAGCTTACAGCTGTCTTGTCCTAGCTGCGTTTGCACCACCCTTACAGTTTGCAGCTATCTCTCTTCCAACTACCTCTACATCACTCCATGCAACTGCCTATGTCTCGGGGTCCCGACTACATCTGTGTTGCGACTCCACATCCTCCTATGTCTGACCTTGTTTGGTCGCATCTCACAGCTGTCTATATCCCGCCACATCTCGCAATCCATCGCTGCCCCTTCGGAGTATCCGCACTCTGCAGACCCCTTTGAAGCCATCTCGGACCCTCCACATCCTGCAGGCTCTTCCGAAACTATCAAGAGATCATCCATTTCTACTCCCTTAATGACTGAACCGATGGAATCCCTCTCTTCTCCTCCTTTCTTTCGAAGTGGATAATCCTTCTTAAAGTATCCAGTCTTGTGGCACCTGTAACACTTTAGAACCTTCTCTGATCTGCTCATGGATTTACCTCTTTTTCTAATTTTTTCTCGCCTCTCATGAATAGTGAACGCCTTCGAGGTACAGTCTCTTTTGCAGATCTTCTCCTACTGCTCATTTGATTTCAGGCACCAACAACCTCCTCATACTCCAAGGACTCCTTGCCATATACCAAGGTTGTAATCAGACCATTATACGTTGATGGAAGTGAGCACAACAGCAACAATGCCCGATCTTCTTTCTCAATCTTCACATTCATATTCAACAAATCAGAACACACATTAATGAACCTCTGAATGTGACCAACCTAATCGCCTTCCTTGAACATCCGCGAGCTATACAATTACTTCTTCAGTTAGAGCTTATTCGTCATATTTTTTCCCATGTACATCTTCTCAAGCTTCTCCCAAAGACCTCTCACCATGGTCTCCGTGCTGACCTCTGATAGAATCTGATCTATCAAGCATATTCTGATCGTACTAAAGACAATCTCCTTTAGCTCCTCTCAATCCTCACCATAGATCTTTTTCGATTTTTCTCTTACCAAGATCTTATAGATCCATCGTTGCACCAACAAATTCTTCATCCGCTGCTGCCACAAGGTAAAATTTCTCTTACCATCAAACTTTTCAAACTCTATCTTAAAATCATTTGAAGCCATCTCAACCTTCAAGCAAACTACCAGCCCTAACCCTTCTGCAATACTATGCCTCACACCCCAAAAATAGGATCAGATCTAAAATAGATCTCCTCCACCTTCTTTCAATACTTCCTTGTGTTGAAACCCTCCACCTAACTGAGAGATCACCACAACCAAAGAAGCAACAGGAAGAAAATAAGAAAAAACCTGGATGCTACAAAAATCAGGCTAAAACTTGATCTTCGGTGTCTTCTTCTTTCCTAAACGTAATTGAGCTCTGATACCACTTGTTAAGAAACTCCGATACAACCCTTGTACCTAATTAGGATCGTCGCATGTGGAACCTGGATGTTACTCCAGCAAGCAACAAAGAAGAACAAAGAAGGATGCTAGAGTTTGGCATTGGAACTAGAGAGGGAGAGAAGTTAGAGAGAAAAATCTTGTATTCCACTTCTTATATTATGAAAATCCTAATACAACCTATATATATTTATACACAGCCATTAGGCCCAATCAACAAACTCTCCTTGGCTAAACCCAGTAAATCATATCTCATCCATGTCTCACATGCTCTCACCCGTTAGACTTAATCCCAGTCCAAGCCCTTGAGTTAGCCCCTTTAAGACCTCCTAAATAAGATCTCAAGACCTCTAGGATCAAATCCAATCCTAGCCCGAAACTGAATCCACGTATGATTCTATTCACAACTTAAGCCGACTCGATCAGATCTCAAGTCAGCTCGACTGCTGTGCCACTCGCATGCTAGCAAAAATAGCTCTCTATTTTGCATTCGGGCCAGCTCTCTCAAGATCCCGAGCCGGCTTGATCCAAATAGAGTCGACTCCATCCAGATCTGAGTCGGCTCCCTTATTGGCAAAAGTAGTTCTTTACCCTAGGACCTCTTCCGTCCTAGCCCTAGGACTCATGCCCGGTCCTAGCCTCTTGAAATCATCGTCATGACCCCTCTCATGGCCTTTTAAGGCATGGGAGCACCACACAAGCACAATAAAAGAATCAAGAGATTGAATCTCTTTCTTTGTCCAACTCTTGGACATCTGTGTAAAAGAGAGAGAGAAAGAGAAGCCATGTCTAACTCTTGGACTAAAAAGAGAGAGAGGAAGGCATCCCCTCAACAACCAACTCTTGGATTATAAGAAAGAAAGGAGGAGGCGTCAAAAGGAAGCAACGTCCTTCTCCTTGTGCGTGAACTCTTCTCTCACGCCCACTATTCTCATGCCAACCTCTCTTGATCTTATCCAATGGAGGCACTCCTTCTTATCCCCTTTTAAACCACATGCCTTCGGGTTTTGGAGAGAAGAGTCCATACTTTCCTGGACTCCTAGATGGGGCACCACAAAATTCTCCACGCCAAACCTTTTAGTGTGAACTCTTGGGCATAAGGGAGAGTAGGGTGGTGCCTTCTTATGAGGAGAGTGTTGGAAAATGTATCTTAAAA
>KE506779.1:101868-112045 GCA_000441515.1 Elaeis oleifera | reverse complement strand
GAGAGAGAGAGAGGGGATGAAGCTGGTTTGGTGCCCGGAGACGGCCTCCAAGGCCTACATCGACGCAGTAAAACGCTCGCCGACCGTGAACTGGAGGAAACCAACGTGGCGGAGCTGGTCGCCGCCATGGCCGGGGGTGGAATGCCCAGCTCATCGTCGAGGCCTGGGCACACGGCGACGGCGCCGCCACCAGCCTCGGCCTCGAGGCTGCCGCACAGCACACGAGGGGCGGCACGTGTGCGTCGTCCCGGACGAGAGGTCGGCGGCGGAGTACGTGGAGGTGATGCAGAGAGCGGGCTGCCGGCGGCGGAGCGGGGGTGGTGGTTGGGGAGGCGGAGGAGGTGATGGGGAGCTGGAGGGGTGGACTTCATGGTGGTGGACTGGCGGCTGAGGGATGCGGCGAAGGTGCTGAGGGCGGCGAGGGCGGGGCCGAGGGGGATGGTGGTGGTGAGGAAGGGCGCCGGGAGGAGGCGGAGCGGGGCAGCGGCGATGGCGGCGGGGACGAGGCTGGTGAGGTCGGCGTTCCTGCCGATAGGGAGGGGGCTGGAGGTGCTGCATCTTGGGGTGGGAAGGGCCGAGCTTGGGCAGCGGCTGTGGCCGCTGGATCAAACATGTGGACCGTCACACCGGGGAGGAGCATGTATTCCGGCGTTGATCCATTATACTTGAAGTTTTCTCCCTTTTTTTTTTGTTGATGGTTGGTTTTGATCATCTCCTACTTGTAAGATAAATAATATTGCTTTATAGCTTTTTTTTTTTTCCTCTTTTGTAATATATATACTCAGCTAATATGGTTGTAAATTTTGATGTAGTTTTAGATCATGGAAACCCAACGGGAAGGATGGCCGTTGGGTTATATTAAGGAGGAACTCTTTAAGATATATATATATATAGATTTATTATGTGTAACTTTGATATGCTTTTCCTTCCTCGATGTTGTAAGAATAGGTATATGTTGCCATCCAATTTAATGCCTTCAGTCATTTCAAGCATATATCCTTGCTGTTGCCACACTTTTGTAGGTGTAAAGCAGATGCTGCGGAAGTTTCAAGATCAATATATGGAACAATTTTGTGAAAATTGGCAGCAGAATATACTTAATAATTTTGTGCAATTTGAAGAATTGCTTGGGCAAATTTTGTGCATATGTTGACAAAGGAATTTTAGGTACTTGAATTAAAGCTTGAGTCCATATGTAAGAATGGTGGAGTAAAAAGGGATTCCTTTCAATGATCAAAGAATACCTCTTTACTGACAAATGAAAAAAAAAAAAATTGTTGAAGTTTAAATTAGGAAAACCAACCATATTTGTTGTTGGAAAAACATACTAACAAGCAAGTGCTATGGTTGTTTCTTAGATATTGATGCTAATTTTTCTGCATTTTATCTGTGATGATTTAAAATTAAAACATCGCACATGAAGATAAAGTGTAAATAGAGGGAAAGAAAAAAATATCCAAGCACTTGGTCCGACGGTATTACTTTGTATCACTTGGGTAAGGGGACAAGGATTTGATAGTCAATTGGAGTCATTTAGGATGTCAATAAAGGATAGAAATATGAGAGTTAACTAACCCCTCCAATCTCCGCAAATAAATAAAAAATAAATAGATAAATAAATAAAGAGAAAGAAAACTAATATAGAGATCATAGATTAATTGCAACTTTTATTGAAGCAATGAAAATGATTGGACAAACTAGGCCAATGCTACAATGATAATTATAATATATTGGACTTCTTTCGAGAATATACACTTAATTTTTGCATGCATAAGTATTTTAGGATTTTACTCACTATTAGTCATACTATTTTTAAGAATTAGGCATCCTAGCTAGATAGCTAATTAAAAAAATCGCTACTCAATCACTTTATATTTAAAGTTTAATTGCTTCATTACTTGTAAGTGCTAGCTACCTCGTTATATTGATGCATTAAGGGTTTTCTTTTTTTTTTCCAATTAATTCCTTGTTTTGTCTTTCTTTGCACAAAATTCCATCCATGCCAACTCATCCTATCTTAATTATAGGCAAGTTTGGATTCTCTCATGTTTAGCAACTGAACTTGAGAGAATATTCAATTATTATATAAGAATAGATTTGGGTTTAAGCACACTCAAAAAGGTACAGGAAGTGGAAAGAGTAAGGATGGGTTTGTGGCCCTATCGTGAAAAATTTAGGATTTGAATCCTCTCTGGCCTCAACTTGGATTGGAGAGGGGCTGCCTTTTAATTTCTGCCATCTATGATGGGTGTGGAAGCTATGATTGAATAAGTAATATTACTTTTAAGAAATTAGGCATCCTAGTTAGATAGCTAATTTAAAAAAATCACTACTAAGTTACTTATATTTAAAGTTTAATTGCTTCATTTCTGATAAGTGCTAGGTAGTCTCCTTATATTAATGCGTTAAGGACTTTTCTTTCTTTTTATTAATTCCTTTGTTTTTCCTTTTCTTTTGGATAGAATTCTATTTGTGCCTACTCATCATTTCTTAATTATAGGTGAGTTCGGATTCTCTCATGTTTAGAAACGGAATTTGAGAGAGTATGGATTTGTTGTCTAAGAATAGCTTTGGGTTTAAGCAAATACGAAAAGGTGTAGAAAGTGGAAAGAAACGAGTTTGGATTTAAGAATAATATAATGATGTGACCATGACACCATTGTTAAACATTTAGGATTTACATCCTCTCCGGCCTCAAATTGGATTGGAGAGGGCTAGTCCCATCCGCCTGTGATTGGTACAATAATTGTGATTGGATGAGTATTATTAGTCATACTATTTTTAGGAAATTGGGCATCCTAGTTAAATAGCTAATTTGAAAAATCACTACGGAGTCACTTTATATTTTAAAGTTTACTTGCTTCATTATTGGTAAGTGCTAGCTAGTCTCTTTATATTGATGCATTAAGGATTTTTCTTTTGTTTAATTAATTCCTTTGTGTTTTCCTTCCTTTGGATAGAATTTTATCCATGCCAACTCATTCTTTCTTAATTATAGTTGAGTTCAAATTCTCCCATGTTTAGGTCCCGAACTTGAGAAATATGGACTTACTATAAAGAATAGCTTTGGACGTTTAAGCATACTCAAAAAGGTGTAAAAGTAGAAAAGTACAAATTTGGTTGGAAGGAGAATATTAGGATATGGGTGTGGCCCCATGGTTAAAAATATCGGATTTGACTTCTCTCCAGCCTCAACTTGGATGGGAGAGAGGCTGCTTTCTAATCATAGCTATATGTGATGCATGATTGAATAGGTACTATTAGACATACTATTTTTAGAAATTGGGCATCCTAATTAAATAGCTAATTTAAAAAATCAGTACTTTATCACTTTATGTTTTAAAATTTAATTGCTTCGTTACTAGTAAGTGCTAGCTAGTATCCTTATATTGAGGCATTAATGATTTTTTTTTAAATAATTTTTATTTTTTTTTCTTTTGGATAGAATTCCACCCATACGGACTCTCATCCTTGCTTAATTATAGGCAAGTTCAAATTCTCTCATGTTGAGGGACCGAACTTGAGAGAATATGAACTAGATATATAAGAATAGCTTTGAGTCTAAGCAAACTCAAAAAGGTGTAGAAAGTGGAAAGAGTACGAGTTTAGATATGTAAGGATAATATTAGTGTGTGTGTGGCCCGAAGGTTAAATATTTAAGATTTGAATTCTCACCAACCTTAACTTGGATTGGAGACGGTCTGTCTTTAATCACAACCATCCATGATTGGCTCGATAGATGGAATTAGATGGGTCCCACCATAGCAATTGGGGCAATGTATTGGTATGTCCCATATCCAATCACAGCTACCGCACCCATCACAGGTGGCTATGATTAGAAGACAGCCCCTCTCCAATCCAAGTTAGGACTTGAGAGGATGCCAATCAATTAGTTATACCCAGAATGTTGTATTTGGATATGCCTCCTATAGATATATATATTAGAGTATTTGTTTGCATGTTTAACTAGATCATCATCTATTTCCTCCTGTTTATACATGAGTTTGCTTCCCTTGCTTATACGAATTAAATGTAGAAACATAAGAATTTTTTTTAGAGAATAAATACATAAGATTATTATTTTCATGTGTGCTTGATAATAATATAAATCATTTTTAAAGGGCCTTTACTTTATATAACTTAAAGTGGTCTAAAATATCATAGTTTTATGCAACTTATACCCTTGGCTTATAGACATCAATGACAATTCTTTCAAGATGATAAATTCATTTAGGGCAACAATATATCCAAAGGATGCTATGCCCACAAAGAAATCCCATTTTAGAAGTGGCACGTTTTTGACATCCAATAGATAAGTCAACATCGATAACTAAGCAATCTAAATCTTCCGCTTCGAACTCTAAACTTACTACAGTTTCAATATCTATAGGCTATCTTCTTAATTTTTTTTTGGTAGAATATCTTCTTAATTTTTGCTTGAACATTATGGTCAGTGGGATTTCTTGAGTTTTTTCTTTTGTTTAATGGTTGAGCTTTTTCATCTGATGAAGTAGCATGAAAGGCTATTTGGTTTTACTTAGGTATCTGTTGTATCTATTGCCTTCTAGCAATGGATTTGGCTAGTGCTTGGAAAAGCTCCACGCCCACCAATTAATGGATGGATTTTCCATAAAATTGATATACAAAGTCAACGTCTTTACCTAAAATCTTTCATAACCCAATGATTCTACATGTACCATCAATCTTTATCCGCGTTCATGGCCTAATTGTGCATGGCCTAATTATTCTAGTAGCAACGCCAGCAGCCATTTCCGGAGGAAGTCATTTCTTTGTTTGTACTACGGAAAATGATTTTATTCTGTAGGAGAACAAGCCACCTATATCTCTACCCCGATGGAAACGCTTCACAAGATGAGTTCTTTGCCTCTCGTTACTATATATTGACTTTCCAGAGGAGTCTTCCTCTCAAAGCATGTATCTTATAAAGCACTCAATTAGCTAGCTATTAGTCAAAATTAAGAAAAAAGGAACATAAGACAGATAAGAATTAATATTGAATCTTGTACAGTTTACTGTTTATTATAGTGATATGTCATCATGTATTTTTGATAACAGTTATATCAACTTGCTAATGAACTGAGTTTTGTAACTATCAATATTGGATATATTTATTCTTAAGGTTGGAGGTGAGCTGGTGACATAATTTAAAAGTGGCCAGGTAAGCCTCCCACTTAGCGAACAACATAATGACGACCGTGACTTGAAGCGTGCCTTGTTGGGCAATTTGCATTTAGATCGAAATCAGTAGGCCTGTGGTCTTGTTCTAGGTGCAGTGAGTACCGGACCATCATATGGTCTACCTCAATAGCTTAATTTGCTTCATGTCACCATATTTGACCAAAGGAAGACTACCCTTTAACCAAAGCCCGCAGGCACTTCAATAATCTTCTAGAAAAAAGTTTTGCTGGTGCTGATAGTCTTATTTGAGATGCTTAATTATACATCTCTTCTACTATACGTATGATATGATTTCTTATTCTACCCATTGTTTTCTTTGTTAAACTATAGTTTCCTTGTGGTATTTACGAATTTTCGTACATTAACCATACATAAATATTATATATTCATAATTTCCACCATGAGAAAGAACATTATGATCATATGTTAATTGTAGCTGACACGTAAGATTGTTGGATTGGATTGACATCAAGACTACCATGCTTATCTTACCATTCTATCAGATAAGTTTGCCATGTATCTGGAGATACTTCCAAGGGATAAAACAAACAACGACATTTTAATTTTATCATGGTTTAAAGGAGTAAGACTTAGTAACTTATGGGCATTGCATTCTTATTATTTTGTTTATTTGGCCGATAATCTGCCATGAGTAAATATAGATTAAGCTTAAGCTAAAAGATGAAGTCATTCCTCGTGTCACATGTTTGCCGCCACGTTTTCTGAAACCAATGGACGTATATTTCTGGGCACTATTACTTTCTTTATTCAACCGCCGACCAGGTCTGGCATGATGACTTGCACTCCAGATTCCAGAACCCTAGAAACTTACAAGTCCATGAGGCCAATTACCACCAAACTTTATGCTATGCATACCATGATAGAGTGTTGGCAACCTTCTGGCAATCTGAAACTTGTGGAGGCCAGTCTGAACCTTTTCTGAAGCAGCTAAAGCCTAATGTCATGCATACCTCATAGCCATTCTGAGGAAGAATTGGTGGGGACGACTTCCTTAGGCTTCTTTTGTCTAGGCATGTCTAAGTCATGACAAATAATTATTCAGAAATTGTCTTAATTATACATATAGAAAACGTAGTTCAGTTTTGCCCATATATATATCCATCTAAAAAAAAAATCTTTTTTCCTACATGTTATTGAAACTAAAATACATTGACAATTATGCTTTGTGTTTCCAAGGGAAAGTTCTTTTAAAATGGATAGAAACTAAAACAAGTATAACCCTCAAAATAATTTCCAATATACTTATAGCCCACCATTGTCACATGTCCAATGAGTTCTGTATGATTGAAACATATTCTGATTCATTCATCTTAGCTTTAATTGGGGCATCAACCATTAACTGAGTGCGTGGTTAAACAAGAACGCAGCCATTTATATTCTTTTTCACATGATTCAATTTATTCATGGTTTCCCTCACATGCATGACATATTCCTACTGCTAGTTGAAATAATATCTTCAATATAAGAAATATTTGAGCAGCAATACCACCAGTTGCTTGATTAATTCCTATGCTTCAGTACTGCTAAGGAAAAAAAAAAAACTCTAATTCTTGGCAGCACTCAATTGATTAATTAAGGTGTGCAGCATGCTAGATTGACTTTGTCCATAATGACATAAAAGTTCATCAGGCTCAGACAAGGTTGGATTAGTGTCTTAACGTAACATTAAAATTTCCTACGAAAGCATGGTTCAGGTGGTTGACTAAGCACAGATTAAACAGAAAAAGAGTGGAGCTGGGGGAGAAGAAGGATGAGCTTTTGCTATTAATCTGGTCACAATCAACTACTTATTATTCAGATCCCACACGATCGAGCTGTTAGGCATTAATTACTTCATCAGCCCATTCATGGGCGGACAGGATGAGAAGTCATCATTGAGGAAGAATTTATTATTTGAACCCCACGTATGAGCAGATTGGACACCCGCTTCAGTGGACAACAGTTGATTCATAAATATCCAAATACCAAGAAACGCTGGGACCCTTCAATGGGCACCATCATTACAAGCACTTGCATAAAATGACAGTAACCTAAACATCTGGAGCAAGACAAGCCATACACTCTTGAGGAATATCTAACCTAAGATGGGAGACAAAATACATCTTGTTGTGGTCATCTTTTTTTGGTCATTAAGATTGTGGAGGTAGTAATTAGTATCCTTGTGCCAGGGACCATGATATTATTCTCCTAAGCTTTTATTCAACCCACTTCAGGCTCACCACTACCTAATCACCCTTTTTTGAGGGAGAATGAACAGGTGGAGGAGACCCACCTGCATTACAATTATCCAGGTCTAGATTTTTAAGTTGGTGGGCGTAGGTTGAGACCACTTAGATAGGCAAATTCCTGCTGCTTAGTGCTTCATGGAAGTCAAGCACAAGTTCATTTTGTATTATACTTCTCTCATGTACTTGGGTCTAACTATACTCTTGAATTTTACATGTTCTATGTGGTGATGATGGACTTTGGTGCGCATAATTTTGGAAAAAAAAAAACTTGTGTCACATCCAAGTGATGTAATTTGATGGGTACACAAACTAGATATGCATATCTTCAAGAAATCCTGAAAAATCTTTTCGTTTGTACAAGAATTCCAAATGACAAAATCATAATTAATTATGTGTGGCAAATGACTTCTAGATGAAGTGATGTATGGATTACTTTTTTTTTTTGTTATGTAATTGAATTAGTGAAAGCCTTACTCAAGTTAGATTAGTTTATATATGTTTAAGATTACATTATCTCAAAAGTTGGGGACGGATTTTCTACAGGTGAGTGGGAAGATTTTGGGTACTGAAACATGGAATGTCAGGTTTCTCCAAACCAGAACAGTCGATTGTTCAGATGTGCTATGGTCTGTTGGAAGAGTTTGTTGTTTGATTCCCAAGTATCCTGTTTATGGACTGTCTCACGGGCCTTATGCAGTCTATTTCTGCTCTTCAGGGGTGTTCAGTCCATAGCATAAATAATCTCGCAGTTTGACAGGCCACCGAAACTGGAAGATGAGCATGAAAGTTGAAGCAACGTTTGTTCGTTCCTTCCAAAGAGTCCATAATCCGGTAGTTAACAAATATCTAGACCTTTCCATAAGGTTTCTCTATGTTCTTGCAGCCTCCATATGCTCCATGGTGCTGCTAGAGAGATAGGGAGGTCATGCGGCTGGAAGTCTTCGAGGAGCTTAGACCACATTGTCCTTGAGAATTGGCATTCAACGAGTAAGTGATCAGTGGTTTCTGGGGCAGAATTGCACAGGGAACATTTGTTGGTTCCTGACCAACCTCGCTTGACCAGATTGCTCTTTGTTAGGATTTTGTCTTGACAAGCCAGAAAGATGAAGTACTTGATCCTCTCGGGGATCATTATTTTCAAATTACTGTGCTTATAGAAGGTCTGACACCTCCGTCAAGAAGAAACCTATAACAGCATCCTGTTGCGAATTTTTCGCTGGAAACCATCTCCATTCGATTACGTCTGCTTGGTTGGAAAGTAGGACACTTGACAGTTCATGCCTGAGTTTTTGTAGATCAGGGTGCTCGATTGATGCAGATGCGAGTGGCCAATTCTCATTCATTTTGTAAGCATCTAAAGCCTCTGCCACTGAAATTTCTTTGTAGTTTGAGAGAGCGTGTATCCAACAATATCGATCTTTGAGAGTGTGATCGAGTGACCAGGAGTCATACCAGAATGAGGTATGGAAACCATTCCAGACCTGAAACCTTACTAGTGAGCGGAATAGTTCTTCGACCTGCTGAACATTTTTCCACAAGTTAGGAATCCTCTGTTGAGTGATCGGTTTCAGTTTTATTGCTTGGCCTCTGTAATATCCCACTTTTACTAGTATGTTCCAAGGCTTGGGCGCTTCCATGAATAGCTTCCACCACCATTTGCAGATCAGTATCTGGTTTAGTAATGTGAGGTTTGTGATTCCCAAGCCACCAAACTCTTTGGGGCGACATGCTAGTGACCAATTCAGGAAACTTTTCCCAATTTCCAATTGTCCTCTCCACACCATAAAAATGCACGACCAAGCTTGTCTATTTGTTTGATTATGTCTGATGGTAGTAAGAAGCTGGACATCCAGTAGAACACGATTGGGGAGATTACAGCGTTGATCAGTGTCACTCTGCCTATAATAGATAGCAATTTGTCTTTCCAGGTTGCTAATTTTTTCTAATTTTCTCAATCAATGGCGTCCATGTAGTGGTCTTTATCTTGCTATGATGCAACGGCATTCCTAAGTATTCCATCGGAAATTCCGATGTTTTGCATCCTAAGATGGCTGCAATGCGACTTCGCTGTTCTTGTGACAAGCAGAGGCCTAGAACTGTAGACTTTTCAAAATTGATCTTTAACCCTGATGTAATTCAAAGGAATAGAGGATGAATTTTAGGGAAGTGATATGATTTTTCTGTGAGCTGCAGATGTATGGATTGCTGCAGCGCCTGTCTGGTTCAAGAGTAGATATTTTCTTTGTGGTAAGAATTCAAGACTAAATATTTGTTAGTCCAGGGCTTAGTGCTATGATCATTGCAATATATCAAGCTCCAATATATAGATTCATGAAAATGACCACCCAACCTAAGTTATGATCTTTCTTGAACAGGATTACCCTATCTGAGTTGGTTTCAATATCTAGATTACCTTGGCAATGTGGATTGCCTCGTGCGTTATGGGAAGCAACCGGGGTGGCTATCTAGATAACTACTTCTTTCGCAAAGTTGTAATAAAAATTTTAGACAAAATTATCCTTCAAAAAAATCATATAAAACCCATTGCCCACCCCACCCCACCCCCAAGGCAATCTGGATTGCCTTATACCTCATGGAAAGCAATCGAGGTGGCTATCTAGATTACTATTTCTTTAGTAAAGTTATAATAAAATTTTTGGATAAATTATCTCTAAAAAAATCACATAAAACCCATAGACCAACCCTCCCCCTCCCCCCACCCCCTTTTG
>KE506779.1:23959-34661 GCA_000441515.1 Elaeis oleifera | reverse complement strand
AGTACCAAAGTACAGTGAGTTGCTTGTACGTCACTGAGGTGATCTAACTCTAAGGGACACTTATATCTATATCCTATCAGAGACATTCTCGACAGCAGAATGCTCTAGAGTTAGTCACGTTCAATGATGATGTACCCTTACATCTTATCTGTATGTCATATCAGTATCTCCACACTCCTTGATTAAGAGGATAACCAACCCATATGGCCTACAGCGATCTATGCTCGATAGAAGCTGTCGTCCTTATTAACAGCCTATCATTTGGTCGTAAATAATTTTAAGGACTAATCGATAAATTTTTTTATTAAACTTAAATAGTCTTAAGGACTTCATCATAACAACGGAGTTCGTTAGAAGATAAAATTTATGATGAAAATATCAAAAATATATTTATTTATTAACAAATCAATTATAATACTTGGTTGCTCAACCGTCAACAGCTTGACGATTGACTTTTGGGATATATTTCCAACATCAAATCCATCACATGGATTATCTTGGCCAAGATTTCATTAAATTGAAATGCAACGATACATCAACTCCTATAATTTAAAGGGGTCAATCCCATCTTGATCCATACAAAAACTTTATAAGTACTTGATTGCATCCAGTAGCCTTCCGTCTCTGCATTAGAAATGCAGATAGTCTGGTACCAAAGCATAGTGAGTTGCTTGCAAGTCACTATAGTGATCTCAGGTCTGAGGGATATTTATGCCCATACACTTCGCGAGCAGCTCTTGACAGTAGAATGCTCAGTAGGTGAGTCACTTGTTCCATGACGATGTACTCCTACATCTCACTTATGTGCCATACTAGTATCACCACACTCCTTGATTAAAAGGATAACCAACCCATATGACATACATCGATCTCCACTCGATAAACGTTATCATCCTGTAACAACGTATCATTCGATCACGAACATGTTTAAGAACTATACGATAAATCCTTCTTTATCGATCACTTACATAGTTCCAAAGACTTCATCACAACACAAGAGTTCTACAAGAAAGATACAACTTTATGATGAATAATGTCAAAATAATTTTATTATCAATCAATAACTTATGTACAAAATAACACAATCATCCATACGATTGATTTTAGGACATATTTTCCAACAACTCCCTCTTGGACTAAAGCCAATCAGGGCAGTATCTTATATCCATCTTTCATTTATGATCATCGAACTCTTTGATCTTGAGAGCTTTAGTAAAAAGGTCAGTTAAATTTTTTTTCTATCGATCTTCTGATGTTCGACATCACCTCGATCCATAATCTCTCATACTAGGTGATAGTGGCACAGAATATACTTAGTGCACTGGTGTGACTTTGGTTCTTTTACTTGAGCTATGGCTCTAGTGCTATTACAGTACAGCAGGACGGAGCCATCAATAGAAGGTGTAACTTCAAGCTTGATGATAAATTTTCGTAACCACACCGCCTCCTTTACAGTATTGAATGCAGCAATATATTTCGCTTCGATATAGAATCGGCCACAGTATGTTGCTTGAAACTCTTCTAGCAAACAGCTCCTCCATTTAAGATAAACACATAGCCCAACATGCTTCTGCTATCGTCACTATCTGACTAAAAATTGAAATCAGTATATCCCACAAGTTTCAGATCAATCTCTTCATAGATAAGCTATTGGTCTTTAGTATTACTCAAATACTTAAGGGTTATCTTCACAACCTTCTAATAATTTTCATCCAGATCAGATTGGTACCTACTCACTATCCCTAGTGAATAGACCACATCTGATCTCGTACATGTCATGACGTATATGATAGATTTCACTACTGAAGCATATGGTATTCTACTCATACGTTCTCTCTTCTGAGGGGTTATCGGACAATCTTTTTTGGAGAGAGTAATCTTCTGACCTATCGAAAAATAGTCTTTCTTGAAATTCTTCATGTTGAATCGTTTCAACATGGTATCGATGTACATGGATTGAGATAATTCAAGCAACTTTTTAGATCTATCCCTATAGATCTTCATCCCTAAAATGTAGGATGCTTCTTCCAAATCCTTCATGAAAAACTGTGATGATAACTACAGCTTCACACTCTGTAAAACTGAGATGTCATTTTCTATTAACAATATGTCATCCATATATAGTACAAAGAAAATGACCATAGAATCATTAGTCCACTTGTAGACGTAAGGCTCTTCTCTATTCCTAACGAAGCCATATGTTTTGATCATCTTATCAAAATGCATGTTCTAACTCCTAGACACCTGCTTAAATCCATAAATGGACCTATTAAGCTTGCACACCTTAGACTCATCTATGGATGGGAATCCTTCAAGCTGTATCATATATATCTCTTCTTCTAGCTCTCCATTAAAGAAGGCTGTTTTGACATCCATTTGTCAGATCTCATAATCTAAGTATGTAGCTATAGCAAGCATAATTCGGATGGACTTGAGCATTACCATAAGAGAGAACAACTTGTCATAGTCAATACCATAATACTAACGATAACCCGTGGCAACTACACGAGCTTTATAGATCTCTATCTTTCGTCTACTCCTCTTTTCTTTAAAAATCTACTTGCATCCTATGGGTTTTATCTCTTCAGATGGATCAACTAGTGTCCATATACCATTGATCTCTATAGACTCTATCTTGGACTTCATGGCCTTAATCCATTTCTGGGAGTCAGGCCTTTGCATGGCTTTTATGTAGATGATTGGATCCTCATCATTCTTATCTAGTTCGATGGGATCACTATTTCGGACTAAGAAACTATAGTATCTATTCGGTTGACAGAGTACTCTATCGGATCTCCTCAATGGTGCCTCTATTGGCTTAGGATTCAATTTTTTAATCAAATTCAATTCTGTGCGTGTCAGTCCTTCCACCTCATGAACTTCACCGAGTTTAATTTTATAAGCATTAATTTCTTCTCTAAGGAACTCTTTTTTAAAAAGATTGTCCTGTTGCTGACAAACATCTTTTATTCTTCAGCGGATAGAAGTAGTATCCTTTAGTTCTTTTGGATACCCTACGAACAAGCATTTATTGGACTTAAGTCCAAGCTTATCTATCTTTAAACACTTGACATAAGCTAGACACTCCCAGACCCTAAGATGTGAGAGCACCTACTTACGCCCAGTCCATATCTCATACGGAGTTTTATCCACTGACTTGCTCGGCACCTTATTCAAAATATAGCAAAAGTTTTCAGAGCATATCTCTAAAAAAAGATCGATAGACTCGCAAAGCCCATCATAGATCAGACCATATCTAACAAGGTTCGATTTTTCTTTCAAACACCCCATTATGTTGTGGTATTCCATGAGGGGTCCATCATGAGAGAATTTCATTCTCTTCTAGATATGTCAGGAAGTCACTGGTGAGGTATTCACCTTTTCGATCTAATTGAAGAGTCTTAATACTCTTTTCAGTCTGTTTTCTACTTGACTATGAAATCGTTTGAACATTTGAAATGATTCTGATTTATATTTCATAAGATAGACATACCCATACCTCAATAGGTCATTTGTAAACATAATGAAGTAGTAGTATCCTCTTCTGGTGCCTATATTCATAGGTCCACATACATCACTATGTATCAGACTTAAGACATCATTAGTTCTTTCACTTTTTTTCTTAAAAGGTGATTTAGTCATCTTACCAAGTAAACAGAATTCACAGGCTGATAATGATTCACAATCATCTATTTCAAAGACACGCTCCTTGATTAACCTGTTAATCCTATTTTTGTTCACATGACCAAGCTTACAATGTCAAAGATAGGATCCACTGTTATTTTCTATTTTAGGATATTTACTGGATGTGTACATTATACCAACAGGCTGTGATAATATGTATATGCCATATCTTAATTGTCTTCACATAATTACAGTATCATTCATAGTGATATTACAAAAATCATCCTTTATTATAAACTTAAAATCAAATTTGACCAAAAGACCTGCAGAGATGACATTCATCAAAAAGAAAGAAAAATAATGACAATCATCTAGCATGACACTACTAGACTCAAAAATAAGCTGCAAAATTTTCAAAGTCAAAACCGAATAAAGCTTCCATCTCCAATATTCAGGAACCACTCGTCTTATCTAAACTTTCTACTAACCTGCAGTCTCTGCAATGAATTGCATATATTAATCAGACTTTCGATATCCAATACCCAGGTAGTAGTATCACAAACAGAAAAATTATAAGGAGTTATCATATAAGTATCTTGTAAAGCAATCAATTGCTTTTTTTTCTTATTTTTTGATCTGTTTGGATTAAAGATAGCTATATAAGCAGGACAATTCTTTTTCTAATGACCCAGCTTCTCGCAAAAGAAGTGTTGCTGCACAAATTGGTCAAGGCTGAAAGACAGACATTTGAGGTCAGAAATCAGATGCCTGATCCTAGTGCAGGGATGCTGGCATTGGAGAGACCTGCAAAATAAGTGTGACAACTGATTCTCTGAGAAAGATTTGATTTGACTTACCTAGATCTTCGGGGCTCTGATTGTTTATATAGAAGGATATCAGACAGCTGGTTTCATAACTGTGTAATCATGCAATCCTGAAATTATCGAACCATTGAAATTACCATAGTGGTCAGAAAATTCAGCCCTTAATGGCTCCCATGAGGGAGACTATTACACTGTATTTTATCTATTCTGGATGGATAGCTATCGCACACATTGAAGGGATAAGTCGGTTGAGGCAGCTTATGTACAGATCGAACTTTGCAGATGCCTCAGCTCAGCAAAGAGTCTGACTCCTTAGCTCATATGACAATCAGAGGTCGTATTGATGACCTGAGAGCCTGAAATGCCTTGCGATGTAATGCCGATCTAAGGTGCTCATGGTATCCCCCGTAACACTACCTCCCTACTCCCAAGTCTGAGAATCAGACGAAGAGAGTACTCCAAAAGTACCTCGGATCCGATGTCGGATATTTCTACCTTCACTCCTATCTTCCATATTTACGGCTCGTGACGTCAGCTTGATACGACCGATGCGGACGGGCATAACTGATGGGACCACTCAGATGACGATCCTCTCGAGGCTTTAAGCTTTATTATTTATGATGGTATTTTATTTCTTTCTCTTTTAAATTCGCACTTTTGAAGAACGGGTATCCATAAATTTTTATGTTGATTTCTCATCACTTTCTTGGGGCAAGATGGATCCACAGTATGTGAAGAGGCTAGAGCAGATTTTGGCTCGAAGGAGACAGGTTGTGGTTTCAATTGTTGAAGCAGAACCTATGGTCATGGAAGAAGATCATTCTGCTCCTGCTGTCGAGCCCATGTCCCATCATCAAAAGCTGTGGTGCAGACTTCATCAGTGAAAGTTTCGATCGATGGGGTACTGTTGGAGACAGCACTGGATGAAGAAAAATGGGTAGTTCAAAGCATGTATTTTAAAATTTATAGTGAAATAATAAAAGATTAAATACTTCAATCTTCTAAATATATCTTAGATCAGATCTAAACTACCATTAAAGATCTATGATATAAAAAATTTATAAATAAAATATAATATAAAATAAAAATTACATCGATCACATCGATGCTCTGAATCTGATCTAACCTTTAGATCATATTGGTTGAGTTCAGAACTCATCACCTTTTCACGAGTTGATGATCTTCGCTATTGGTAGGTATGGTACGAAGCTCTTGCTAATGTCGAGCAACTGCATAGGTTGTCTGGCTTTTACAAATCATCCACTCAAAGTCCTGATCAGATCTTTATTTGCGGGAGTGCTAGCTCACGTCGAAGTCTCTAGATGGCTGATCCAAGCTCCTTTCTTTGGATCTCTTAGACTCTTTTAGATCAAAAGATGAAGCTTTACAAAGAGATGATGGTGTAAAAGATTGGACAAGACTCACTCTTGTATTTTTTCTCATAAAATCTAGAGTTGAAATCCTAGAACCCACAGCTCACGCCCGAGAGGAAGAATACTTCCTCTATTTCTCACGCACAGAAGCCCAACCCACTCTCAACTTTTCACATCTCCACTCCCAAGTTTCTCATTCCAAAAGTCACTCTTAATCTCATACAAAATTGATCCTCTTTTAAGGTTGACGTTCCATGAAAGATAAGGATAAGAAAGAGGTAGTTTCAATTCAAATTCAAATGTTGGTTGATCCTTAGCACCAATTCAAATCAAATTTGAATTAAATTTTGAATCAAACTTTATCCTAATCTTATAAACTCAGAGAGGGGTTGACCAACATCAGAATGGTATAAAAAATCTCATGTAAAAATACTTTATGCATGGAGAAAGGTGGTGGTGTGAAGAAGAGAGTCCAACTCAATTTGGACTCTAGATTTTCATTCAAATTTAAATCTTTTTGAACTCAAATTTAAATCAACTAATTTTAATTAAAAAAATTAGATGAGGATATGGAAAAATTTTTGAGTATAAGAAAAATCATATAACAATATTTCTCACGTGAAGAATAAGAGGGTGTAGAGAAAGGAGGTGCAAGGAATTTGAATTTGAATTATTTTCGCATCCAATTAGATTCTTAACCCAACCAAATTAGGTTAAACCTAATTAGATCACTAAACTTAATCTAATTAATTAATATATAATTTAATTTAATCAAATTAAAATTAATCGAGCTCAAGTCCTGATCATATCAGGAATCGAACATCCTTAGCGATTAGGTCATCTTATAACCTAATTGGGTCAAACCAAATTGAATCCAATTCAATTAGATTTGATCCAAACTCAATGCTCAATCAAATTAAATTAATTAATAATTTAATTACTAATAAATTTTCTTATAATTCACTAATAATTAGTGAATTAATTTATTGTAACTTTTACATAGAGTTAATCATCAATCGAATTGACTGTTTTATCCTAAAATGATTCTTAATCGTTGATCAGCCATATGATCAGTCAGAAATTTTTTTTGAGTGTGATCCCATAGGTTCGAACCTAAATCGGTAGTATAAAAATAATCTTTTTATACTAATTAAAGTGACTATCTAGCAATGATACCTGACATCTGAATAGGTCGAAAGATTGCAAAGCATCATTCAAGAATCTATTGGTATATGGTTACCATATAATTTATCCTTTTGACCCAAATGTAAGGTGACCTAGAGTTTAACTATCAACCCTGATATGGTTATCCATATTATATTTAATTTTAAATTTATCACATGAATTATCTCGGCCAAAATTTTACTGAATTGAAACACACTGAATATTAACTCTTACTTATTCAGAGGGGTCAATTCCATCTTGACTCACACACCAACTTCGTAAGTACTTGACTGTTCTCAAAAATTTTTCATCACTAAATTAAAATTTAAATAGTCTGATATCAAAGCATAGTGAGTTGCTTGTAAGTTACTGTGGTGATCTCAGATCGAAGGGATACTTATACCCATATCCTTCGTGAGCTACTCTTGATAGTAGAGTGCTCAGTAATTGATCACCTTCAGTGAGATATACTCCTACGTCTCACTTGCATGCCATGCTAGTGTCTCCACACTCCTTGGTTAAGAGGATAACCAACGTACATGGTACACAACGATCTATACTTGATATAGCTATCATCCTAATAATAGTATATCATTTGATCATGAGCTTAAGGTTTAAGGACTAAACGATATATCCTCCTATATCGAATCAAATAGTCCTAAGGACTTCATCACATAACAAGAGTTCAAAATAAGATATACACAGTGATAAAAAATTAATAATATTTATTAATTAATAATTATATATAATTATAATAATAAGCTTAATTGTCAATAGACTGACGATTGGCTTTGAGACATAATTTTCAACACTGGACACGAGCATCGTGGGATACTTCAAAGAGGATCTGACTGAGATATTGTGGATGGAGAAGGTGGTTAGCAATCCTGAGAAAGATCTGATGATGGCAATGGAAACTGAGAGATATCTGGAGATAGTGATTACTACTTGGCACCTTTCTGCAGCCACTTCTCCTGTGGATCCTTCAAATCTAATGCTTCATGCTTTATCCATAGGAGAGAAACTCCAATCCATGGTGGAGTACCTGAGAAATCTCCTACCACCAGTTGAGAGGCTGTTCCTCGATGATCAAAGGGGAGAGAAGTGATTTGTCAATGTTTTAAGATCCCTTGCACATGTGGGTTGATATTTGGTGAGCCTAGCAAGTTCTAATCTCGATGTTTCGGTAATGGAGAAGGAAGAAATCGAATTACTGAAGTACTGATCAGAGCAACTAGAGAGGAATAATGCTGAGCTAGTCAAGGAACTCAATTTTACTGAGGAGGCTCTCCAAGAGGCCCAGGAGTCAATCTTCCATCGAGATAAAGAACTAGAGCGGGTCGAAAGGAAGATCGTGGCTTTCGAGTGGCTGAAGTCCAAGGACAACAAGAGGATCGAAGGTCTCGAGGAGCATATTAGAACTCTTGAGAAACAAAATTTTGAGGCTGAGAGAGACTATCGTCAGACCTATGATGACTTGGAGCGTCTGAGGAGGGCACCTGAAGGGAGAAGAGGCTCTCCTCATCTTGAAAGTCACCCTCGAAGGAGCCCCAGTGGAGGTCCGTCCAAGAGTGTCAGGACTTTCGAGGGACGAGCCGTGGAGAAAGAGTTCCTCGAGGAGATGGATGTTCTACTTTCAAGAGAGTTCAAACCTCCCCAAAACTGTTCTTGAGAATCCAGGAGGCTGGATCAGAGGTGGAGCATCTGAAGAAAAAGCTGGAAAAGAAAAGGATAAATCACAAGCTTCTCTGGAATAAATTTATAGATCAGAGAATTTTACTTAAACGTGCTGAAAGCAGGAGAAAGCAGTTGGAGAAAGGAGGAGCTAAGGTTATAGCCCAAGCTTGCAGAACAGCATTCTTCATGAGCATTGAGAAGTACAAATCCGTTGCCCAGGTGCACCTTCCTCCTGACTTCATTCAGCAGCTTTCAACTGATTGTCTAGATGAGAATTTGTAGGCAATGTTGTTTGATAACTTATCAAGATTCATGTTGACATCCTACTTTCCAGATGAGATGGATAAGACCGACGAAGCCGTCCAAGTCGAAGGCATCGTCTGTGCTGAGGAATATCATCCTATAGACGACTACCCTGGCAATCCCCTTGAAGAATGATTTATACTCCCTCTTCTTTATTTTTATTTTTTTATGTGATCTGAGGTTCCTGATCTTATCACAAAATCTTCATAGAAACAAATGTAATCCTCTTCTATTGATAAATATGAATCATACCCTTTTTTTAAATATGTGAAAAATTTAATGTGTGCTCAACCTTCGACTATAACTACAAAACTAGAGTCATAGCCCAAGCGAATAGCTAGCCTGTTATGCATGAGCCGAGCTGAAGATAGGGCTAAAATCTAAGCAGACTAGAGTTGTGATTAGAATCGCAAGAGGTTATAATTCCCATTATGATCTAGGGCAAATTTCCATACCTGTCGAAGGTTGAAATTTGAATTGCCTCTGCATGGAAGCAGCTGGCGCACATCTGTATGCAGCCCTTCAAAAGTGGCATAAATACAATTTGTCTACCGCTGGCATTAACTACCATATCGACGGCAGCAATTATGTCCATTCACAGTCTCCACGCGTCGCACGTACGTTAGTCCTCTGACAATGTACATCACCTGTAATTAATGCATAGACGAAGTGCGACTTTTGGTGGTCCCATTTGATTCTAAGATTATTTAAAATCTTCAAATGGGATGAGACACATGTTGGAAATATATCCTAAAATCAATCATCTAGGTTGTAGATGATTGTGTTCTATATAAGTATACGAATTATAAAATGATAAATATTATCTAGTGGATTCATCATAAGGAATACATCTTCTAAAATAGAGCTCATATGTTATGATGAAGTCCTTAGAACTACTTTCAAAATGATAAAAGAGAATTTATCATATGGTTCTTAAATTCTGCTTGCGATCAAATGATACAATTGTCATAAAGACGATAATTGTATCGAGTATAGGTCATTGTATATCATATTAGTTGATTGTCCTCTTAACTAAGATATGTGGTGATACGGATATGGCATATGAGTGATATGTAGGAGTACATTTCACTGAGCGTGACCACCTCCGAAGCATTCTGCTGTCAAAGACTGCTCTGATGGGATATAGGTATATGTGTCTCTCGGACTTGAGACTGTCTCGGTGACTTGCAAGTAACTCACTGTGCTTTGGTGTCAGACTACTCAAATTTTTAATTCGATGATGGAAGATTTCTGGGTATAGTCAAGTACTTGTGAAGTCTGAGTGGGAGTCAAGATGGGATTGACCGCTCCAAGTAAAATTAGAGATGATACATCATTGTATTTCAATTCAGCAAACTTTTAGCCAAAGTAGTCCTAGTGAAGAGTTACAAGATTTTTGAGATTGAGACACAATGTGGATCACTTTTATTGGGTTGACAGTTTAACCCAAAGTTATCTTTGAGCATCGAGTGTCAAAGGGATGAATTATACGGTAACTATATCCACATGGGTTCTAGAGTATTGCTGGACATACATTCGGCCTATCCAGATGTTAGATCTCATTGCTAGATGGTTACATCGATTAGTACAAAAATCGTTCTTATGCTATCGGCTTAGGTTCAAACCTATGGGGTCACACACATAGAAGTACTTGTCTGATCAAATGGCTGATCGACGATTATGAATCGTTGGAGGGTTTAATTATCAATTTGATTGATGATTAATCCTATGCAAAGG
>KE506777.1:103191-113709 GCA_000441515.1 Elaeis oleifera | reverse complement strand
AAAAAAATTTAATAAATTGAACACTCTTTATATAAGAAAGAGGAAGATCCTTTTCAAAATAGTCAAAATGATTATTTTATCTGTTCATACAAGAAATGAAAAATTTTTAACTGATTAAGAACAATCTTTAGAAAAATCTGATACCTTCACTAATAAGTTTTAACAAAATGAATTAAAATATTAAAATTGCTAAAAATATGTATCTCATGATTTTCTATCTTTGCCATATTCCTACAAGTGCTTCACAGACCCAAATTTCTTGAGCTTTAAAGACTTATTTTATGAATACTCAAATATTTTGTCATCATCAAAAAGAAAGATTGTTACTCCAAGAATTGATTTTGATAATTGCAAACCATTTGAGGGGACTACTAATATGTTTCTTATCTTTGGAGAATGTTCTTGTGATGTTTCAGGTAGTCTAAAAGATTAAGTTTGAAAAACTTCATCAAGTATGTCAAAGTTGAAGTTTCTGCAAGTTGAAAAGTTTTCAAAGCCTTCTGAGAGTGTCCAATTGATTTGAAGCTATTTGAGAGTGTTTGAAAGTATTCTGGTAAGTTTCAGACCTTAAATACATGAAAACTGAGTTGGCGCAAAATGGGACGATCCATCTGGATCATCCCCTTTCATTGGGTAGCCGACACGCTTCATTTTGGCTTATGACACGCAATGGGACGACCCACTTGGGATGACCCACCTGAGATGCCCCCTGAGATCCTGAGATCAAAACAGAAAGTTGAACTTTCTGTCTGACCAATTGGGACGCCCCATAGGATGTCCCATGGGGTTGGCACAAAATGGGGCAACCCATCTGGGTCATCTCCTTTTATTGGGTAGCCGGCACGCTTCATTTTGGCTCATGATATGCAATGGAACGACCCATGTAGTGGGACGACCCACTTAGGACGATCCCTGAGACCCTGAGACCAAAATAGAAAGCTGAACTTTCTATCTGGCCAATTGGGACGTCCCATTACCAGTGGGACACCCCATGGGACGTTTCATTCCTGTGAGCATGCGTAACGGCTAGTTTTCAGCCCCTTGTTGGTGCATTTAATGTGCATTAAATACTCTTCAATGGCTCTAAACTGACACTAAAATATTCTCAAGTGTAAATGATGATTATAAATACTCTCTTGAAGTAAAAAATTATAAATTTGACAAGTATTCAAAGCTCACATCCGAGAAAAGTTCAGGAAGCCCTAAAAGAGAGAAAAGAAGCATTCAATTATCTCACCAACCACTCTCCAAATCAAGTATGCAATTCATTGAGGATGTTCAGCAAAAGCTTCTTCTCCTTAGGTTTGTATTTCTATTACATTTATTGTGTTCATTTAAGGGGATATTGTGCTGAATTTTGTATCTTATTTTTTCATATTTTTTTTGGATTTTGAGTTTTGAGGGATTCCAAAACTCGGATAGGTTGATCCGAAATTGAAATTAGAGTGTTGAGGGTTGGCTTGTACCCGAAACTAAGTGTTCTTGCTTGGATAGCAAGGTCGGAGTTGTTCGATGTGTTGTAACTTTGAAATTCATTTAGTGGATTGAATTCTCAAATAGAAACTTGGAGAGTGGATGTAGGTGCAAGATTGACACCGAACCACTATAAATTTTTTGTGTTTGTTGTGCTTGCATCTTCTTATTTATTCTTTATACTTTATACTTACTTACCTACCATTTATGTTTGATTTGCAAATCAACTCACTTCACTCAATACTTTAGCATATTACCTAAATGCACTAATCTTAAAATTTTTAAAAGACCCAATTCACCCCCCCTCTTGGACTCCATATTTGGGCAACAAACTCGATTTGATCAATTACTTAATCGAATTAGATCCATAATATTCAAATCAAAAATCCTAGATGCAATCAAATTGTATGACTTAATTTTCTTTATCCATGACCAAAATCCTTATGCACAAACATAAATTTCAGATTCTAAAGTTAAATTTCAGATCTTCTTTATATGATAGATAAGTTTTAAATCATGAAACTAATTTTTAGATTTAATATACAAGCATATATCTTATATATATATATATAAAATTTAGATTTAAACAAAATTCAGATCATAATAAGATGTCATATATCTCATATACAAATCATAGATTATATTGAGACTAATTTTTAGATCTAAATATACAATCATATATCTTATATATGAACCATAAATTAAATCAAAATAATTTTTAGATTTATGCATGCATCTATATATCACATATACATGAACTAGAAACCGATCTAGAACAAATTTCAGATCTATGTATGCCTTTGCATATCGAATATATGAACTAAAAATTAAATTTAAAATAAAATTTAGATTCAAAGTAATCATTTATACATCTCATGATCAAGAAAAATTAGATTTTAAAACTCTTTTCAAAAATATATATGTCAATTTCATACATATGAAATCCGTGGCTCTGATATCACTGTTGAAATTTCATGTTGGGATATGCATGTATATTTTTAAAAAAATTTATAAATAATATAATAGAATATAAGATTAAATATTTTTAATTTAAATCTTACATACATAAAATATAGAACTCAAGGATCTACTTCATATGCTGAAATTGAACACATGCTGAATTTTATGCTGAATTAAATATGTGATCGAATCATATATCTATTTCGTAATTTTTTTCTTCAAATCTAGATCTAAAAGAGAGTAGGTTCTCTCATAGCCACGTAAGTATCCGACTACTATGGATATCCACTTAGGATTAGTCTAGAACAGTCCTCTTTGGTGCTAATCTTTTTCTTCAAGAATAATCACCCTACGAATTTGAACGAAGTCTGGATCGCAATCAACTCTTCGATCCTTTTCTTGATCTTTTTCTTCTCTTCTTCTTTTTTTTCTTTTTTTAATTATAAAACAATCAAGGTCTGAAAACTAGTAAAGAATAAGGGATGTCCAAGCTCCTCTTGGGCATGAAGATGGAGGATGCCCACGCTCCTTTGGGTGTTGGATCCAAAGGGAGAAGAGAGAGGGCATGGGGGACCTTATGGGAGGTGTGGGCTGCTAAAAATCTGATGTAAAGAGCCTTAAAGAAGGTTCTTTTAAATATGCAAAATGTTTGAATCCTATTTAAAGCTAAATAACCCCTCAATACAAGTCCTACTTGCATTAAAAATACTTGTAGCCTTAGATATTTGACCTCTTTTAGGAGATCCATTAGGCGTCAATTATTAGAGCCTTTGCACTAACTTTTCCACATACCACATGGGGCCTAGGGGCACCCCATGCTGGTCCTTCACACCATCCTTCATGTGGGCAAGCACAACTTAATCAAATCAAATGGCACCCCATGCAAACAATCAAGAAAATTGTTAAGGGTTTGAACCCTTAATACACATGATTCAAAACCCTAGGCACCTAATAATTGGAGCCCAATAAATCTAATTATTAATATTATTAGTAAATAATTAATTTAAATTAATCTTATCAAAATAAATAATTCAAGTGCAAAGAAAAATTAAATTCAACTATATGCTAGCAAGATTATCCTGAACCCAATAGGATTTCTCTAAATCTAATTGAGACTTTATAAGTTCAATTACTTATTCTAGATCTAATCCCTTTATTGTATGACCCCATTGGTTTAATTCTATCTTATAGTAAGATATACAATGATCTCTATCATAGTATCATTGAAACTCTTTTCAATGGGTCAGAATGATTTCACTCTAACTCATCAAAGATTGTCGATCCTGAGCAATCCTAGTGAGCTCTCACAATCCCCTAGTGATATCTAGCGATATGTAGTAGTAATCTAATAGAATCAAAATAGAATCTCAAGATATAGTTCACATATGATTCAGTCTCTTTATCATGAGTTTCGACTAGATGACCGATCATGGATAAATCGTCAAATCTCATCATCAGTCATATGAAAGATTCGATTAGCTCAAGTTCAATTGTGATCCTCATAAATTTTTTTCATCAATCACACTGCTGTGGCCACAGACTCTCAGACTTAGCCTTTCAAATCTTATAGGACTACTCTTTTCTATCAAGATCGATAGATTCTATCTAGATGCGCATCCTACTCCTACAGTAGACTAACTATCACCAACATCCACTACAAGATCTCAATGAAATCATATTTAACTTCAGTAGCCTCACTACGAGTAATCATGCCATCACAGATCAAAAGACCATTCACACAACTATATTATCGAGACGATCACTGACGATCGAGTGAAAATCCAAGTGATCTCTCGTATAGTCACGCTCAATACTAGTTGTTCTCTAACAACTATCCGCACTCGTCACTCAGTATCTCTATACTATAAATCAAAAACTCATTTATCTCGAAGGAAGCGATCTGCATGTCAAACTATCCAGATTGATCGCCATCCTTATGATGATACTATGACTGGAAGTGTTTAGAAATTTTATACATATCTTTAATTCTCAACACTTTGAGAATATGTATCGAAGTATTAATTTCATGGATGGTTCAAAGACACATCACTCTTGAATAAAATCAAATTTATCCTTTTATTGATCAAATCAATATTTATTATATAAATTATATCCTAAATTATTATAATGTATCAGCCATATTGGCTTCTAGGACATACATCTAACAAATATGTCCTTAGATATTGATCGTCTGATTGTGCAAGCAGCCTGGGTTGCCAAAAAGGTTGAGGATGCCATCATTTCTGAGTAGGATAGTGTCAGGATTCTTATTATTGCAATGCGATGGATGGAGTCTCAAATCAGATTGCTGATTGCTCAGATCTCTCCATCTTGATCTCGACCACCTCTTAGCTAGCCTAGACCTACTCCTAGTCAACCACACCTCTCCTCCTCCTCAGTCAGACCACCTTTTCATGCTATTATTAGACATGGCATTGGCTTTCCTTCTCTTGACTCTGAGCCCTCTGTAAGGATCTGGAGCAAGAGAGCTATGCTCTCCTCATCCTCTGATCCACTAG
Source organism: Elaeis oleifera (assembly GCA_000441515.1). NCBI lineage: Eukaryota > Viridiplantae > Streptophyta > Magnoliopsida > Arecales > Arecaceae > Elaeis > Elaeis oleifera. The sequence goes on along the minus strand of KE506777.1, from coordinate 108,757 downwards.
AGCCTATCATAGAGTTTCTGTCTGATGAGTTGTTCTCTTAGGTTTAGAATTTCTTTTGATGTCTCTTATCTTTGGTGTTTTACTTTATTATGTAGTGTGATGACAAATGTTGTATTTTTGTAAGGCCACTTTTTGTAAATAATACAAACTTGTAATGAACTTTATGTATCAATGGATGTTTGTTTCAGTTTATCTTAAATCCTTCGTACTTGTTCTTCCTTTTTTAATGTTGACAAAAAGGAGGAAAAAATGAAATATGATTCAGCACATATGAATAATTAAGCATATTTGAAAATGATTGAGCATATTTGAAAGTGATTGAGCATATTTGAAAATTAAAAAATTAAAAATTAAAATTTACATTCATATATAAACCATTTCATAAAGAGCACTTATTAAGGGGGGCTTAAATTTTAATAGCTTGACACCTCTTAAAAATTTTATGCAACCAGGACTTACGAAGATGAAATTCTCCTATACAGCTTTTTAAATCAGCAAATATTTATACATATAGTATATAATGAAAAGTAAATATCCATAACATTAATATACTCTTGATATTATTTATTTTGCATACCTTACATCATTTTACATCGAGTAATTTTTATTTATACATAATTATATGCTCAATATTTTGTCATCATCAAAAAGAGGAAGATTATTGACTTCAAGAATAATTTGATAATTACAAATATTAGAGCATAAAATTATACTAATATCTCTCAAGTATTTCAAAGAATATTTTGTATAAGAAAATACTATTGAAAAGGTTGATATATGTTTGAAGATCAATTGAATAAAAAAATTAGTTTTAAAGACAAACTGTTCAAAAAAGCCTTATTGAAGATCTGGAGTCGACCATCCTTTGAACCGAGCTGACTCTGTCATGAACAGGGACTAGCACGACTAGCTTGGCATGAAGCCGAGCCAACTCGGATTGAATTCGAGCCGACTCTCCCAGTAAGACAAAGGTTAAATTTAGATTACTGAGAACTGAGCCGACTTGATCCAAATCGGAGTCGACTCTCTCAGAGGAACAGAATGCCATATTTTTTGAGAATTAAAGTTGAGCCGACTTGAAAAAAAATTGGAGCCGACTCAAATTCAAGCCGACTTGAAAATATTTTGAACTGACTCAAGTGCTTCTAATAGGCGTAATGACTTATTCTGTAGTGAGCCTAATTTCATCCAAACTTATTTTCAATGGCTATTTTCCACCTCCAATGGTCAAAAATGGCTACTTTGGGTTAAATCAATCAAAACTTGGAAGAAATTAATAAGACTTGAAAGAAAAATAAGGAAACAAAGAGAAAGGAACTGTTGAAGTAAAAAAAGAGTATTTTGAGCATTCATTAGCTTTTAAGAGAGTTCACCTACCTCCAACCAAATCTCTCTTGACTTTTTCAGAGTGCAATTAAAGAGAAGTTTAAGTGCATTCACTGCTAGCATTTGAGGCTTCTTCAAACAAGCTTCAATGACAACAAATCAACTATTCAAAGAATTTTTATTTGTTGTACTATTTTCTATTCTAAAATTTCTATAATAATTTCAGTGGAGGCTAAAACTTGAAGGATAGGGTTGATCTAAATCCTGAATTGGATTGGGAGACTTAGGATAAGGCTTGTAAAGATTTTGATTAGTTGACCTGAGCTAAAATTAATTGAATTTGTTTGTGAGCTTAAGCAAAACAAACTCACTGTAATCAATTCTATTATAGTGAAATTCCCAAGGGGTCGCTTGGGGAGTGGATGTAGGTGCTTGAAATGCATCAAACCACTATAAATTTACTATATTTGTATGTGTGTACTCTCATTTACTTTATCTATTCTTAGTTATACATTTATTTACTGCACTCTATAGTTAAAAATTTTAATAACCCAATTCATCCTCCTCTTGGGTTATCTAGCTAGGCAACAGAGTCATCATTGGGCTTGCACACATCTATATGCACAAGGTCTAAGAACTCACTTGTCTTTTTTCAATTCATAAAATAGAGTTTTGATTATCTTTCTCATTAGATAAGATTCACAAGTTTCATACGATTCAAAATCATATGGTTCAAAGAACTTTTCTTTATATAGCTTGTTTATTCTCGACTCACTAATATGACCAAGTCAGCAGTGCCAGAGATACATGACATTCACATCTTCTATCTTTTTTTCTTATTTTTATCATTATAAAAAATATTATCATTGATTGAAAGGAATACAAGACTATATATTCATCACCATAAAATTCACCAGAATGATATAGCAACCTTTGCCCTATCCATTTATTCATAACTATGTTCAAGTAATAATGGTAGAGAAATAATGTTTCTAATGAACTTAGGCATGTAATAATAGTCTATTAATTCCTACACTTTGTCTGAGGGCAGCTCTAACATATAGGTTCCTATAGCTTCAACCTGGGATGGACTCTTCACCAGCATCAACAGCTTGAAGTCTACTTACTTCAACTTTCTTATTCTCTACAGTCCCTGCAATGACCTGCATAAGCGGGAACCATATGTAGTATCTAATACCGATGAATTCGAAGCTGAAGTACTCAATGATAAATTGATTTGTATCATATACAAGTCTTTGGTAGATGCAACTCTTGCATCCCTTTGCTGCTTCATACTTGCAAGATAGGTCTTGTGATTTCTCTTCCAATACCCAAGTTGTCGCAATTAAAATAGGTACCTTTGGCAGAGACAGTCTTCACCTTCTCCTTAAAGATGCTACTTAAAAGGAGTGATTACAAGATCAAATCCTGACTAAGCTCACCATCCAAAACAAACCCAAGCTAACCTAATCGAATGATCAAGTTAGTACGGATGTGCCCTCACTCATCTTAGTAAGGAACAACTGTTTGGATATTTCATATTTAGTAGTCTTACTATGCTCTCTATATAACTCTTTTATATTGAAAAGTTTGGACTAAAGATTCATGCTCTCATGTTGCCTCTGCAACTCATTGCTCATAGAGGCTAACATGGTACACATGATAGTCGTATTATCATCGTGCTACATATTGCATTCAGCTTTTTCCTCCTCCATAGCATCATCCCCAAATGGATTGGGATTAAGAGTATCAAAGATGTAGGAGAATTTCTTCTGGATGAGTACTATTCTTAGGTTCCTTAACTAGTCCATATGGTTTGGTCCGATCAACTTGTTGGAATCAAGTATGCTATGCACTGTAAGTGAAGATGTTATGATATAGATGAATCTACAAAAATAAGAACAATATATAGCAAACTACTCATGATGACATGTATGATTAGATGAGGCCTTTTGTTTAACAGTGTCTCCCACTTATTTGATGAATCTCATAGCTATCTAGTATAAAAAATGAGAAACCTTATTGTCAGGTTCTTTAATGAGGTTGAGATTCTAATTTTTATAAAACACCTTGTGGATAGCATAACAAATGTGAGAAAAAATGTAGGGCATGTATGCTAGGTCTTTAAAATTTTTATACAGTGGAAGAAAACTAATCTAACATGCATCTCTTAGATCTCATCTCATGAGATTGGATCTATCATGTCCTTAAGATCTAAACATAATATTAATATATGAAAAGCACAAACATGAAGATCTCATCTTCACCTTTGCATGGATAGTTATTCACCATGATTTGATAATCATGGATATCTCTTTGGGTTTCTTGAAGAGCCGTATAAGTATCCGACTTCTATAGGTATCCATGGGAACAACTAGGATGCTCCTCTCTTATTTCTTCACTGAGAAACCAGCATGCACTTTGAAGAAAAGATGGAAGAAGAAGAGAGAATGTCTTTTTTCTTACTTGGAGGTAGAACGCCCAACTTTTTAGGCATATAAATGGAGGATGCCCAACTCCTTTGGGTGTGAAGGCCAAAGAATGCCCAACTCTTGGGTATGAAGATGTGAGGGAGAGAGAAAGGAGAGGGCGTGAGGCTAGGAAGAGGGGCAGCACCTTTTGGATCATCAGGTTAGGTTCAGAGATCACATCTTAAGGCTCTTTTATAGACATAAAAGAGTCCTACTTAGTTTAGAACTTTGATCAAATCAAATCCTTATCTCATAAGGACTTTTGACCAAAACCAACTTCAACTCCCACAAAGACTTTATTGAAAGGTTTTGTGACAATTGCGGAAGCATGGATTTCAAAGCAACTATAATGAAATCATAAAATCAAAACCTAACTCCAAGATCTCCTTATCAGAAATTAAATCATATAATATGCATTAATATCATAATATAAGGTATTGAAACATACCTCTTATCGCTAGACCCTAATTTGTGCTCAGTTACCGGCAGCACTTCGACAAGATTTCCATCAGGTGCCCACGTGTTCACCCTCCAATGTTGATCCATATGGAGACTTGATCAACTCACTAGCACCTATTTAAATATTCTCTACAATTAAATTCTAATTTAACAGAATTTAAAAGCTATTTGGGCAGAACCTCCTTTCTTGGATTTGCTGTCACCCTGTCAGATCTTTTCTTGCCTTCCTTTCTTGCTCCTTGTCTTCTTAATTTTTATTCTGATTCTCTAAGCCTTTTGGAGGACTTCTTGTCCTTTATTAGGATCTTATCTAGGCTAAAAAAATAGGACAAAGAGAATTGGACAAGATACACCTACTGTAAGAAAGAAAGAAGAGTTTTCCATCCGCAGACTCCTCGACGTGCCCCCTTATTTATATTGCACGTAGGGGTGCAATCCGAAACTTCTCATGCCCACTCACACTTTATCTCATGCCTCCTTCTTTTTCTCACGCCCCATAAATTGTAATATGCCATGTGTACATCAAAGTTGGGTTGAAGAGGTGCCTTATTCAGAAGGACTCTTCGATCTTAACTTACGGTGTTCACTTGAGAAGTCACGAAGCTTCTCTTATTGGTGCCATCAACCTATGCCTTTGGATCTGGAAGGAAGCCCATCCAATGGCCAAGATAAAGGGTGCCAACATCAGGAAGGGCGCAAGAGATAATGGGGCGTGGATAAGTTAAAACTTATCTCCCCATTTGAAATTTCTAAGGGGCGCTTCCAAGGGGTGGTGCATGGATTTAATCCTTATCTCTTGTCCTATTTATTCTACGATGAGTTTAATACTTAGAAGGACTCTTAGGCGCCTCCTAAGATATCTGAAAATTATTCGTAGAATAAAAGTAACGGAGAGAAATAGGAGAGACCAAGTTAAGGGGCGCCAACATCCATCCATGCGCCATGTGGCACATGCGCATGGATTTAAATTCTTACCACTTCTCTTAATTTTCTATGAGGAGTTAAATGCTCAGAAGGACTCTTAGGTGCCTCCTAAGACTTTTAAAAATCTTTCATAGAATAAAAGCTACGGAGAAAAATAGATAAGACCAATTATTAAGGTGGCGCCAACTTTATCCATGCACCATGTGACTCATGCGCATGGATTCAAATCCACACGCCAAGAGAGAGACTCTTAGGCATGTGGTTCCCTGGTTTTTGGCACCCAACAGCAAGCCTAATTAAACCACTTCAAACCCATTTCAAGATCAAATCCAATTTGGCTCAAATTGGTTCTAAATTAGCCCAAATCAGAATCCGATTCAAATTTG